>PVJX010007526.1:0-70525 GCA_004027295.1 Dolichotis patagonum
AGCTTATAAACAGTTTACAAGAACCAACTATATAACACATGTTGAAATGAACAACTACTTTGAAGAAAAAGAGACATTACAGTACCCAGTGCTGATTCCATAATGCAATGATGTGTAATCCAGAAAAATTATCATTCTTTGTTCAAAGTGATTTTAGCTTGTTTTGTTTTGTTTAAGTTCAACACACATGAAGGTATGGCCAGCTGTTTTTAGGAGAATGAGAGACACTATGACAGCCATTCTCGGCTTCCCTATTGTCTGGTCTTGAAGACCTTAAACGTCCTCCTCATCCTGCTCAGATCAATTCCATACTATGTTGTTTCATGTGAATTCCCTGTGTGTGACAATATGCACAACTATTTGGAAGAAAACAAGAGTCAATACGATAGAGAGTGAATATCTCCAATTGTCTAGTTTTGGAATTTATGTCCCTTACATTGCTTTCTTGTGATCTGCTTTGTTCTGTTTTGTTGTGTTTAATTTTACCCTTTTGATATAATTGAATGTATATTTGAGTGGGTAAGATGGATGACCATATTGCTGGGTTTATTTTGTCAGATCGTGGAACAGGACTGATAACAGATTCACTGTTTGAATGTCTACTTTACATGTTTTAACTTTATAATTTGAACAACTATTTCCAAGAAGTCAGTATGTAATTTGTCAAGTAATAATCTCTTAGGTTTTTTGGTTGTTGTTCTTTTCCTTTTTTCCTTGGAATTCTGTATTGTTGCTACCCTTGATTCTGTTTTTTTTCTTTCTTCTCTTTAAATAAAAAATATTTAAAAGGAAACTAAAAGGGGCTTTATGTTTTGAAATGATACAGTTGAAAGAACATTTTTAAAAATGATGCACTTGAAAAATGCTCATGTAAACTAATTAAAAAAAAGAAAAAAAAAGACTTAAAAATCTTAAATAAAAATAAGACTGTACCACAGAAATAAAAAGGAAAAATTAGGGATAACTGTGAATAATTTAATGCTGACAGATGGGATAATCTAAAGAAAGAGATGCATTCCTAGGAAGATATGATGACCAATTCTAAATCACAAGGAAATAGAAGGTCTGAAGAGACCTATAAGTAATATGGAGGTTAAATAACTGATTATAGCCTCCCACTAAGGGAAAGCCCAGAAGGAACTGGCCTCATAATTCTCTGAAAAATTTAAAAGGAGATTAACATCATTCCCTACTTCCTACTCAGGCTTTAAAAGATGGAAATTCTGACAAATAGTATAACATGGTTAAACCTTGAATAAGTGAGATGCAGAAAAATGTTTACTGATTCTACTTCAGTTAAGCAAGATGAATAAGCTTTAAATAACTGCACAGCAACATATGCATAAGTCAACCATACACTTAAAATTTTGTTAAAAGGATAGATATGTTAAATATTCTTACCATAATAAAATGAAGTAAAATTTTTAAAAACACAAAAGCAAATAAAGTAGGAATCAAATTAATGGGTACAGCTAGAATAAAGTAGATCACTAATATATGTTTTTAAACTTTATAGAGAATTTTAGGAACTATATAGTATTTTCCAGGTTCTTTTATTCCTTTCCTCTGTCAACCCTTAGTACAATAAGTAACTAACCTGTTTAGCCTCAATAAAAAATTTGTCTACAGATATTTACATATAACTTTACACTTAATGCAGCAGCATAAGCAGGGAAGGATATCTTGAAAATATTAATTCCACGTGCTGCCAAGCAAGGAAAATTTGGCGAATTCTTCTCTTATACTTAAGTTGAACTTACAGATGCCAGTTTTCTGATCATATCCCCTTAAGCAGGAAAGAAAAACAGAATGGAGATGGTTTTACTACAATGAAGGATTGAATTTAATTGACAGCTGGACTTGCTGGGTATCTAATTATTATCAGATCTTACTATAGCCCACAGTCAACTACTTCTCAACTAAGGTAATTATTTTTCACAGATGTTTTATTTTATTTAATTGGTTTATATCTAATGACTATATGAAAGGTTATCTCAAAGACCTGGCTCTGGTTAATTTTTTACCTAATGCATCTTAAAGCATTCATCAGAAAGTTATATTTCTTACAATTGACAGTGTATATTTTCAAGATTTTTCTATGAAAAATAATTGCAACCATGCTTTCTTTTAAAGGAGTTGTGGGTCCTGTCCCCAGTCTACCTTTTAGCTTAGAACTATTTTGTCACTGCGGATTGGCTCCATGCATTGGTCTACCATCAGCTTATGTGGTCCACCCTCTGTGAACACAGAGTGTCCTATTTTCTTTGGGAAAGGATCTTACATAGATGCATTTTCAATAGTGGAACATAAATATTCAGGTTTTTCTTGTCTCTCTGTTTTTGAAAATCAGGGCATGGGCATTCTAATCTGCTAAGAACGAATGTAACACAACTATCTTCTCAGAGTTTATCAACTCAATTATGTGAAATAATACTCATGGAAATAGATGTCTAAACCTGTTAAAATGCCATCTTCTAGATGTACTATACTTTTTATTGGATAGAACTAGGTTACTTATGATTGAAGGGTATTATTTTGAGCTCCAGGAGAATAGATGGCTTCTCATTTAATTACCATTTGTCCCGAAATCCTCAATTTTGGTTGAAAGATGATGCTAAGTAGCAGCTATATAAAACTTATCCTAGTGTTTCTTATAGGCATATCAAAAGTATTGTTCATCACACCATCTCTTTTCCCTCATCATTCCTTTTCCCTCATGAAATTTCTTCATGTATTCCTGCTTTCCATATTTATGTTTAAAACAATGTGGACCAGTATCTGATTATATTTACAAGATCTGAGATATGTTGCTCATTTGAAGCAAAGATATAAAAGTGGGATTTATGTTTGTATAAATCCCATACTTACCCATTCCTGAGCAGAGAAGCAGAATAGCCTACTTATTAAAAGCATGATCTGTCCATCATGTTAAATGAAGTAATCCAGACTCCAAAATTAAATTTTGGCATGAAACCTAATAATAAAAGATAGATAGGAGGGGGAAAGCCTCTAATGATGAGCTCTGATGCTAAAAAACTTGGGATTGGCTGCCATTTTTCCCATCTACTAATTTTGTGATTTTAGGTAAATTAATGTCTCATCTCTTTGGGTTTTAATTACTTTATTGTAGAAGGGAGATTTGTAATAGTAGAATCTTTTTCACAGTTTTTTGTGAATACAATATATAAAATGAAATTGTTTGATTCATGCAGTGTTCTATACATGTTAGATATTATTTCTCCCCTGTTGTTCTCAATTGTCTCTTTCTCTCTTTATCTCTGGTTTGGTAGTGGTGGGGATTGAATTCTGGGCCTTGTATATGAAAAGCACATACTATGCCACTGAGTTACACTTCAGCCCTGTTTCTTTTATTTTATCAAGTTACATAAGTATTTTATAGAATATCAATGTATTTCTGGAGACTTTTTGTTGTGTCAGAAACACATCTTAAATTGCAGTACGTGCATTGCAATAAGTAACAAAAATTCTAACAATGACCTTATTCCAGACATGGCAGGACTTACGAGTTCAAATAATGTCATTGTTTCTTGCATTTCATTAGTCCTGCTCTGCTTTGAATGTAGTTAATTTGCTTTATCAATTAATCATAGTTACTCTATCCTATGGGTTTATATGAAGGGAAGTTTAATTAAAATACTTTGACTCCACCATATTTATAAGATTCCTCATTAAAAATCTACAAAAATGATCAAATGAAATCTTTGTGGTAGAAAATAAGTTACTCAATAAAATATGGTGCCTTCAAATTTTAACTCTCTTTATGACTGTTACTCTCAACTATGTACAAATTTGTTTTTTCTAAATAACTGAAATGCTATTTTTCTTTCCCTATCAGAATATTTCTCAGTCTCAGAACCTGAATGCACAGCCTGTGTTTTCAAACAGAATGATCCATAGTCAACTGAATTCAATTATGTGACTGTCAAGTCAAATTTGTATTCTGTAATAATGTAACCACTACACCTACGACCCACAGACATGCAGGAATCTGCTAAAATCACTAAATTCTTTTATGTCAACTCATAAGACTGCATTGGACAAGGTAAGAAAGGATACCCTGATGGGTTAGTATGATCTGCATTGAATGAATGAATGAATGGTCTTGCCTTTGTCATTCTTGATTTATCTTGTAAAGTGAAGTTAATATAAAGAGCTACAGATTGTATCTGAAAGAACCACTTGCAATCATCATGTAGTTCCAATATTGCTACATGCAATAATTCCAAGATGTTCATAATCTATGCAATATGTAAAAACCTAAAGAGGTAGAAATTTTGCAGCCCTTAGTAATTGAAATTGTCACCTAGGAATTCTACTTTAACACAATTATTGTATGTACATTTATTTTCTTTGCTTCCATGTGTGAAAATGGTTGAATAAAGAGGATTCTTCTATTCAGAACAATTAAAAATAGAAAGACATTATGTTTCCCAGATGATTAGAACTTGAAACACACTGCTTATCAAATGTTTGTGTGGCAGCACAGTGAACCCTCGAGTTATTACAGGTTTGACATAGGAACAACTTGGATTATGATTGGAATTTTAGTTTTAACTTATGACCAAAGTCTTGAGTTCCGATGCTGACTGCGTGTGCTCCCAGATGGCCTCAGCTACAGATTTAACCCTTGGAGAGTTCTGGAAGGAGTAGCACCCCATCCTTTCTTGTATGGGGCTAATTACTAAATTCTGGGCCAGTGTCTCTCTAAGAGCACAGAGATTTGTCTGTATGAAGGCGAGAGACTTTGAAGACTGTGCGGAGAAGCCTGAGCCTCTAACTAACAACCTGAGCTACAAACAGCCCTTGGGAATGAATTAAGTTCATAAGTCAAGGATCCACTGCATATCTATTTTGAAGACAGTTATGAATCCAAATGGATTCATAGCTGTACTTCAAAATATTCATTTCAAATTTACCTTCCATTTATAGGTATGGAGTAACTATCTGACAGTTTTAATAAAATTAGCAGATGATGTACAGTTAGTAGAAAATGTGTACTTTAGGTTTTATTCCAGATTAATATGATGTGACTTTAAAAAAATACCACTTTCAAATATCTTCACTTAACTTTCCTAATCTATGGAATCTAAGAGATTGAATTTATTAATTAGCCTGCCATACCTATTCACAATGTATTTATATTTTCAGGCATCAAGTTGTACACTATAATCATATACAATTACATAATTATTTTTCTATTTTTTGATAGTATTGAGGATTGAGCTCAGGGCTGCTCGATCCCTGAGATATGCACACCCCCCTTTAATTTTTCAGACAGGTGTGTGCTCTGTTCCTCAGATTCATCTTAGATTTGCAATCTTCCTGCCTCAACCTCTGAGTAACTGGGATTAAAAGTATGTGCCACTTTGTTGGTTTACAATTGTTTTTCTATTTTAGTAAAGTAATAAAACACTTAAGTCAGTGACCTTTAGTAATACAGATTACTTTTCATAATGTGGCTTAATCTGAAAAATTGGAAGATTTAAAAGACTTGCTCTGAGCAAGAAAGAATTTTGCTACCAGACTGCATTGGACCTCAGATTGCAACTCCACCCAGGATCACCAACCCTCTGATATACCCTCAGCTTTTCAGTCTTGTGCCTCCACAATTATGCCACTCTTATTTCCTTCACAAGTGTACTTTAGTGTTTTTGAAAGGATACAGAATGAGTGCATGTTGACATGTACAAGAAGTTTTGTAAGGTAATTACACCATTTGACACTACAACCATGTATCAAAGTTCTGTATGCTTCATATTTTCACCCATAGTATGGTATTGTCAACTTTTGAAATTTTAGCCATTCTGACAGGCATTTGGTAGTACTTCCTTTTTGTTTTAATTTAATTTAATTTCTTAAATGACAGTGTTTTAAGAAATTTGTCCTCTGAAATCCTAGGAGTTAAAAAAATGGATACATTATTGTTATTAATATCTATTTTAGTTCTATGTGATGAGAGAACAGACTCTATGTGACTTTATACATTTTAGAACTTTTCAGACTTTATTTAAAACTAATGACATGATCTAGCTTGGTGACTGTAAAATGTACACTTGAAAAGAATATGTAGTCAGCAATTTTAGAATTTTTTTGTGTTTTAAGTATGTCTAGGTTTTAATTCATCTAGTTTCTTACTGAATTTTTTGACTTATTACTGTCAATTTTTGCCTCATGTATTTTGAAATTTTGTTACTGGGAACATATATTTTTATGATTGCTGTCTTCCTGATAAAAGGACAAAATTATTATTAAATCATTTTCTTTGTTTTAGTAATGTCTTTAAAAATACATTTTCCTTGTATCAGTTTGCTTGTTTCAATTTTCTTATGCTTAATGACTGTCTAAATATTTGTAATCATTATTCCTTTAGTATATTCTTTGCTATATTCTATCTTTTTTCTGAGATTCAAATCATGTGTGTACTTTATCTTTTCATATTTTCCCACAGGTCAGTGAGCCTTCTTTCATAACTTGTAAATTATATTTTCTCTATATTGAATGATTTTGATCCTTTTATAAAACAATTTTTCTTTTTCTGGATATCTTACTTGGTTATTATGCTCATTCTGTAAATTACTTATTTCAGATATTTTGTTTTATATGTTAAGCATTTCCTTTATGCTTTTGATGTTTTCTATTTTTCTGAATATTCCTATCTCTCAATCCATGACAATTATATATGGGAATATTGGGAATATATGAATAGCTGATAAGAATTCTTGTCTACGATTTTGTTATCTGAATCATGTTGGGGCACTTTCTATTGGCTGTCTTTTCTTTGAGAGTGTACTATAGTTTGCTTTTTATTTATAAGTGAAGTAATTTTGCATTGCATACTGAACATTATGAATTTCTGTTTTGTAGAGATTCTGAATTTTATAATGTTGTTCCAAAAATGATTTTTTAAAAATATGGTAAGTAACTTGTTTGGACTCAAATTGCAAATCCTGCTGCTTATCAGATGCCTAATTCTCAGTTTATTTACTTCTGGTTCACCAAAGTGATTAATTCTGCTTCCTTGTATCCATGTATGGCTGTTTATCCATAGAACCAGCTCCCCTTTTCTAGCCCGCTTCTTTCAAGGTCTGTCCTCTCACTGTATGGCAGCTATATTTGTGTCTATGTTATATTCTTTTGTTTTTTATAGTAAAAAATACTCAATATTTACTTTCAAAGTTTTGCCTACTTCGTGCAGCAGTCTGAAGGCTGCATCAGACCAGAAGCTCTGAAAATGGCACATGATGCCAGTTCCCTCAGGATGTGGACCCTAACCTTTTTAGCTTTTTAGCACCAGGTATGGTTTTGTGGAAAACAGTTTTTCTACAGATCAGGAAAATGCAGGAAGATGCAAGACAAATACATTTTTTGTGCACTTTATTTCTATTATTATTACATTGTGCTTTCCTTCACAATGAAATAATCATATAACTTAGGATAATTCAGAATCAGTGGCACACCGAAATGAGATGCCCCAACAGGGGGTGATGGGAGAGACTGACATCCAAAGTGTGTTATTTATTTCTGCTATATACTCCGTAATCTCATTTATTTGCCATTATTACAGAAAATCTTGCCTCACATAGATAGAATGTTGGAAATAAAATCAAGCTCTTCAGTGCTTTTGTGACAAGCTTGAGATATTCCTCCTTGACTTTAACTCAGATATATGGGGATTTCAAGTTGTAGCAGGTATACTTTTAAGGCCACAGTCATTTGTGGTCTCAAACAGTTGATTTTAGTCTGACATAGACAAGTCTACTTAGCTGGCATATTGAGAAATTGGTTTCAGATCTTCTCCTCTGCTCTTTGGGGGTCTTATGTGGTTGAGAAGTAATGCTCAAATTCTTTGAAAACTGGATGAGTGATCAGGCACTGGTTAGGAGAAAAAGGCTCTGTCTTGGGCTCTTTTAAAATCTGTGCTAATGAATGTCAAAAATCCCAGTGTTCTCTTTTCCTTATAATTCCAGGTTGTCTTTTAACGCAGCCTCTTTATCTGCTGACTTGAATGCATTATCTTTCTTTCCTGAAATGACAGATCTCTTTTACTGAACAGTTTCAATATGTCACAAGGGTAAGCAAATTTTGCAACCCATCCTGTGTCACTAAGATGTGCTGCTGGTGAGTTTTTCTAGAATAAATCTCTAGAGTGTCTCTTATAACTCAAAAATCTCTGGCTAGTGATCTACCTTTAGAAATCCATCTCACATCTGTGTATAAGAGAGGTGTGTTCTGCAACTATTTCATCATAGTGCTGTGCAAACAGAAACAAGTTAGGAGCATGTATTTTATTGTGGTTGATAATTTTAATTACATCTTACACAATGTTAAGTTCAAGTGATTTTTCTCAACCAGTCATATTAGGAAGTGACCTCTATGACAAGAGCTGTGAAACCAGAATGCTGTGCAGTCATGGCAGCTGCTGATCAATACGTATACTGCCACCTACAGAGGCCTTTGTTTTGTCCTCCTTGTGATTTGTAAAGTTTATATTTATAATCCCATGGAAACATTATTGGAATTTTGGTGAGTTAATTTTAATCTATCACCACAGTAAGAATAAAGCTACTAAAACATATTTACAGGTATGGGCAGCCAAAGGATTCCAGTTCAGATGAGGGTTTACAGAACAAAGGCCTCAACCCAGGGCCTAACCCAGAATTTATTAATTTTGTAGAGAAGGAAGTGGCTCAAGGATGGATGATGGTGAGCATGGTGGAAATTACTTGACCATTGTGAGCTGAGCTGGCTAAGAGGCCAGGAAGCACTTCTGCAGTATGCAGAGAGGAGGGTATGTAGAAGGACCAATCTGCATCCATAAATGAGGTAGCATCGAATGTTTAGGAGACTGGTGCTTTAGTTTTGGTATGTACATTTTTTTGCCCTGGAAATTCATTGCCTTTTATCTTGAGTCTCAAACTCTATTGACAGTCTTGGAGCTGTTGGTTCTGTAAATATGTTTTAGTAGCTTTATTCTTACTGTGGTGATAGATTAAAATTAACTCACCAAAATTCCAATAATGTTTCCGTTTTTTTGGGATCAACCATTTAAAGAAAGACAGGCAAGGAAACAAGGTTGTCACTTGGCATTAAAGATTACACATCAGTACCTCAGCCAGCCCTATTTACATTGTTTAGAGCCAATTGAAGGGAAAAGGAATAGCTTAGGCAGCTCTGTACATATCAGTGCATGGAGATAGGACCAGGTTTAGCTACAGTGAAGGTAATTGTTCTGTATTGAAGGAGAGCAGTCCATATGGTCTCCTATAGTTACCAAATAACCAATCCAGTTTTCCTCAGAAAGTTGACTACTTCTGCAGTTGTGGTGTTGATTGGCAACAAACGTGCATGTAGCATTTGTTCTGACACATCCTCCTAAAAAATATATGTCTCAAAAGCAAGCATCTTTGTCCTGTTTTCAACATTGGTAGACTCATTATTTTCTTGTTTGTGAGACAAAATACCTGATACTCAAAGTCAAAGGAGGAAATGTTTATTGTAGCTAAAAGTTTATAGAGGTTTTGGTTCAAAGTAAGCTGGCTCAAAGGCCTGATGGCATCATGAGGAGAAAGAGTTCGTGGACAGTGAAAGACAGAAAAAATAACAAGTAGCAAGTAACAACCACAGCAGCCCTCTTTCTGTCCCTTATATTTTATCCAGCCTGTGTGCCCTAACGGGTGGGTAGCACTCAAATCCAGGGTAGGGCACCCTTAATCCTAGAATCATACCATGAGCCAGTATCAGCATCACATCCTTAGTCCCAGCATCATTTGCTATAGATCCAACCACGTTGGAAATTCCCCATCTGTGACCACATGATGCTTTGGAGGGATATCCAGGTACAAGCCATAACATTTTATCCCTGCCCTCCAGAAGACTGATGGGCATTCCTTTGTATAAAAGGCAAAAATAGTCCATCTCTAAGAGTTGTTACAGTTGTAACATTTTCAGCATTCCTAAAAAAATCCAAGTATAAATTCTCCTCTGAGTTTTAAGCCAAACTGTGAGCTTAGAGACCCTGTACAAATGAAAAGAATGTTAAAAACTTCAGGCATACCATGGCACAAGATAAACATTCCCATTCCAAATAGAGGCATAGAAATGAGTGGGACCAAAGCAAGTCCAAAATCCAGCAGGGCAAAAACTAAATCCTATAGTTCTATATCCAGCATCTGAGAGTGTCTGTGACAAGATGTGAACTCCAAAGATTTTATGTGACTCCAATTCCATATCACTGCAGATAGTTGTACTTCCCATGGTTTCTTTCTTGAGCTGACTTTGCTCATTCCTTGCAGCTTTCCTCAGAAGATCCACATTCCTGGACTCTCCAACCTTCTGTGGTCTTCACTGCACCTTCACTTCACAGTCACAGCTTCACACACGGCATTCTTGGGCACACTGCCTCGCCTCCCAGGCCTTTTACAATCTCAGTGTAGCCTTCGTGACTCCACAGCTCTTGCTGTCTCCATGTGCCTAAAACCAGCACCACAAGGCTGCTGCCAAGGTCTGCCACCACCTAGAGCAGTAGCCTGTGTTCCTTCTCTCTTTGTTATAAGGATCAAATGTCTGGGTTGCTGAGCATTTTGAACCCAATTCTGAGGAGAAAATTCACTGCGCTGCTGCCATTCTGGAATATGGTGTTCTGGGGCTGATTTCTCGAAGGAAATTCTTTACCTTTGCAATCTTGAGGCTACAAAGGCTGGAGTCCTGCTGGAGTTTCTTGTGATGTACTCAGGCCATGTTTTCCACTCTCCTGTTTTTTCTAAGTAACTAAGTTCTCTTTTTCTTTATCTTTGTAGTACACAGCTTTACTGGAACTTACTTTCTGGTCAAACTCACAACTGTTTGAATCATACTGCTGGGCTCTTTGCTCTTGATTCTCAACATAGATCTGGCTAAAAGCCCCCAATAGTAGCAATGCTTCACCTTTAATATTAGACTGTCTTAAAATTTGTTCTGCAAGATTAATTAGTCCACCTCCCTTAATCTCAGTTTCTGGATATATGTAAAATGCAGGCAAACTTTCTACCAAGTCATAACACATATTATTTAGAGTTCAACAGCCAAGGCAGTCCTTTTTATCAGAAGAAATATCCTAAACCTACTCTTTACTAGCAGAGTTTCTATCAGCATTTTGTTCTTCTGAACTCTGACCAGAATCTCATATACAGCTCAAGGCATTCCAGGGCTGCTCCTTCAGCTAGCATTTCCAAACCTTTAAAGATGCTTCCTATAAGCCATGTCCAAAGGCTTCTGAACCACATGGTCAGTACAGTCACAGCATTTGTACCATCTCTATGGTACAATTTTTTTCTTAGTTATTTTTCTCATTGCTGAGCCAAATACATGACACCCAAAGTTAAAGGAGGAAAGTTTATTTAGCTTACAATTTATATAGAGATTTAAGTCCATAATAGGCTGGTTCCAAAGCAGAGTAACATGACAGAAGAGCATCACAATAAAGAAACAGTTCATTGCAGGCAGAAGGCAGCAAACAGTGGAATAGCAAAACATCAAGTGGCAAGTAACCACAGCAGCCCTCTTTTATTCCATTGTATTTTATCCAGGTAAGAGCAGGTAGTGTGCACATCCAGGAAACTCCTTCCCATTATTCACTCCCAGAACCATTCTAATTCTATCAGTGGACTGATTTAGTAATCACACATCTGTGATCCCAGCATTATATATTTTAGATATAACCACTTCTGAAAAACCTGATCTGTGACTGCAAGAGGCTTAGGGGGACATCCACATATAAGCCATAACACTCACAAACCTAGATAACACACAATTTGACTCATTAAGTCTCTCTAACAATTGTACTTCACTAGCCTCTGTTAGTTCATAAATTTATCTAGTTATGGTACTAGCTGTAAGAGGAGTATGTGCCACTGTTTGAACTGCAGCATGTCTTAGAAGTTCATGAAAATATCCTTACCAGCAGGCAGTTTCAATTCTTCATACAGACTTCTTACCTTTAACCATTCACTTAGCTACTATGAATGGTGCTTCCAGAGCAGGCATATTGAGGAAGTGCTGGTCTTCAATAATTGCTTCTTTTGCTCACGCAGTTTTTTTTAAACCTTCCAAGTCTTGACTTTTAAGACAGAATGCTTGGTATCTACATAAAGAAGCAATTTTAAAGGATACATGGCTCACCATGTCCTGTATTATACAAAGCAGGTACTGGGCATGGTGGCACATGCTTGTAATTCCAATGCTCAAGAGGTAGGATGATTTCCAGGAGTTTGAGGCCAGCTTAGGCTACATGGTGAGCTCAAGGCCATCCTGAACTATGTAGTGAGACCCTATCATCTATCTATCTATCTATCATCTATACATACATACATACATAAAGCAGGCTTAGAGAATGTGAACCACCTGTTTCAATTAACCAGTTATTTAAATAAGATCCTGATATTTTCTTTTAAATGCAACTTTCTTTTTGTCATCAGTCTTAGAGTCTTATGTTCTTTCATCACTGGGTCTTTCTGCCTTTCAAAGATGCTCTCCAGAGACATTTGTTTTTTATTCATTTTGGCAACTGTTAGCTTGTGGTCTTAAACCTGTGACTGAGATAGGTGTGCCTCGTGGGAAAGAGATACAGACAAAAATGGTAAATAAGTAACAGGTGGGGCATACACAGACTAAGTGTTAGAATCTGATTTAACTACTGACTAGTTCAATTGTTTAAATACAGGATGACAAAATATTCTGATTTTTTGCTAATTTTTATAAGATAACAGAAAATATAAAGCCAACAATTTTACCAAATTTATTCCAGACATTTGCCTGAGCCATGCTCAGGATAGTCACTCTGTAAACAAATGCGGTGCTGGAGTGATGCTCAGGGTAAATTGCTAAGTGGTTGAGGTCTGTCCCAGTTATATGATCGAAGTACATCAACTTACTTGCCACTCTAAAGCCTGCTACTAGATGCAGCATAATTGTCACTTGCCACTCACTGATAGGATTTTGATATTAGTCTACAAACAAATGATTTATTATAATCTCTGTGCAGTCAAACCCTTCCTCTAATGTTAATCTGTATTTGCAGCCACTCCCCAGTACTAGCATCACTGCTTCTGCTCTGACTCAGATCATTAGGCATCAGATTCTCATCAGGTGCCCACACCTAGATACCTTTTATTTTCAGTTCACAATTCAATTTCCACTCCTGTGAGAACCTAATCCTACCACTGACCAGAAAGGAAGTGGGCTTCAAGCACTAACGCGAATGATGAGAAATGCTTGTTAATACAGACGAAGCTTGCCAGTTACCTCCTACCATGTGGACAGCATGAGTGCAAGGCCCAGCAGTTTGGGACTCTTCCTTTAAGGGGTTATAAAACTGCAAACAGCAACACAACTCTGTACTTTTTATAGTATGTTGTTGATAGGAAAATATACCATGTATATAGATATTTTATTCTATTCATTTAGTTTTTAATAATATTCACAAGTTCAGTTTATCTCATTCAATGCTTCTCCAATATATAGCAATCTAAATGGAAATATTCTAATGGTTGAAGAGTAATGCTTACTTTCAGGACCTTTATTGTCATGCCCCTCATAGTAATAGTCCAAATTTTTGATAGTGTATTTTTCTAGAATTTTTTATAATTCATAAATATATTTGAAATATATTATTTAATTTTAATTGCACAGAACTCTTTGTGAACATATATATGCATTTATATGACAGTTACCAAGGATTAAAACCTAGGAGAATGATAAAAAGGGAGATGCCGTTAACTTATTAAGGGTTCACTTTCATAACCGTGGTCTTGTTAATATCATATAGTCAACTGAGCTTATTTGCTGTGGGAATATTATTCATATCTGATGTTTTTCATCTGTGGCATGGTGTACACAATTTAAGAATGATCATACTGGCAACTACATTTATCATTGATCATTTATCATTTATCATTTATCATTGTCCAAGTGGCTCATTGTTGTAGATTTCCAGAGGGCAACAGCCTTGTCTTATCTATCTATGTTTTCCTTTTAGAACAACTGATGTGTGTTATGGCAGTGGCTCATGGGGCATTGATTCATCCACGGATTTATCCACTGGTGAGTTCAGAGCTGAGTGTGCTGTTTGGAGGTGGAAACTGGCCAGACAGATGGGTCACTGAGGCCATAGCCTGGAAGAGTGTGTCTCCCTTTCCTGGCTCCTCCTCTCTCTTTGTGTCCTTTCCTGCCCACCATGATGTGAGCAGCTTTGCTCTGCTATACTCCTCTGTCCTGCTGTTTCTACCCTGGAGCTGGCTGACCATGAACTATAAACATGAACCCAAATAAATCTCCTCTTAAAGTTTTGGTGTCAGGTATTGTGTCCCAGTGACAAGTGACCAAGACAATGTGTCTTGTACATAGTAGGTATTCGATAAATGCCTGCTGAGTACTGTGTTTTGTTACTGAACTCTAGCAAGCCTGTGGTCTAATCTCTCATTGTATGTCTATAGTTTTCCCTTATAATATATTCTCATCATCATTTATTTGTGTAATTGTTTATCTTTCCAACTGTCTCATCTTTTTTTCTATAAATCACTTTATTCCCAGAACTTAGCCCAAAACTTGTGTGGGAGAAAGTCAATGAATATACATTATATGAATAATTGTGGATGATATTATGTAATAGCACAGTGATGTATTCTTAGTAGAATTTAAATTATACTTGGCATTTTGTATACAAAGGTAATTTACTTATTCATTTTATGTGGAGTTTAAACCTTGCTTACAAAAGATTTCATTAGAAGTAATTAAATCCTCTCCAAATGTTTGATTCTTAGATTCTTTATTTCCATGACATGTTGACTCATAAGGGACATATCTTTAAATGTCAGATAATCAACATATTCAATGTGTTGCATTTTATTTATGTGTTTATTAATGCATTCAAAATATTTTAGTTCCATTTTCTGCTCTGGTGGTACTAGATTATGAGGATACAAATTTGAGGAAAAGCAGATTCACAAACTAATGACTATGGCTGCTAATTTACTTATTTTCCTGTAGACTATTTCTCTAATTTTTGCCTTCTGCATGAATTCAACGCTTTTTCTAGGTTATTATCTATGGTGTAAAAATCAAATCTCAGAAACTGTTGTTCCAACCTCTCCAGTCATTGATAAAAAAATCATCATATTAGAGCACTCTATCTTCAAGTACTGTTCTCAATGACTTCTAGAGAATTCAGTTGCAATGTCCAGCTGCTATACACTAGCACAATACACTAACATGACAGAGGGGCTGGGAATATATCTCAGTGGCACAAGCACCTGCCTGGTAAGCTTAAGGTCCTGAGTTTGATTTCCAGTACAAAAAATAAAACAAACAAAAAACCATGACAGAATTTTTTATTTCATCCTTATAAGTTACAAGAATCTCCCTATTCAGTCTGATGACAACCCTTGTCTGTTAGTGGAGTGGGCTGTAACAGGAAGCATCACCATTCCAGCTGGCTGTGTCTGTGTCCCTATACAACAAATGACTGGAATTCTGTTTGTAATCTTCTGATAGAATCTTGCAGAAGGGAAATTAAAGACTTCACTCAGTGAGTCCTATTTCACTTGTAGCTGTGTTTGTTTGCCATAGACATTTAAATCATCTTTTCCAAATACGCCAATCTATATTTCTGCTGGCAAGTCTTGTTTTTCTTTGCTGTGAAAGTGCTTGTAGGCCATGAACAGAGAATGGACACAGGATTTCTGTGTGATGTGCTCTGTGGAAACAAAAATGGAGTTTTGATAATATTGACAAAATGAAGCAAACATAGCTAGAAAATTGATGATTAAAGTTGCTACTAAAAATGTCACACAAATGTGTACTAATGTTTATTCACCAAAGAACTCTACTAAGAAACTGAGAAGGTGAGAGGTCTCAGTTTAGGTGTCTACAAATGCAGACCATACAATAAAGCTTGGGTGATGACAGTTTATTCAGAAAATGACCCCAAATGAAAACAAATCAAAAAATGAAGGAATAAAGGAATAACATAGAGAATGAAGGAAATCAACTAAAGTTCACAAGGAAACTGTGGCTCTGTTCCCAGCATCCCAAGAGAATATGATGGATATGCTCAGAACTGTCTTCCTGAGCACTGAGAAATGTGGATCATTTACTCTGTCTCCTGCCCCACGTGTTTAGAGAGATGCTCCTGAGGGCATTAGCTCCCTGGCAGTCTTACCTGCGGTGAGACAGGCTGAGCATATTCTGAGCCAGAAGCGTTCGTGTAAAGAAGTATGAAAGGTAAAACGTTCTGGGACTCATCCATCAAGCTGCTAGTGATGGCTGGCACATTAGTAGGGATAGACAGCACGTGGGACATACAGAAAGAAAGACCCCACACACACACACTCAACCCCTGTACTCTCTCCTCTTCCTTCCTCTGTGGTTCCTCTTTCCACAGTTTAAACTCCCCTTTCCACAGTTCAACTTCCTTCCTTCCTTCCTTCCTTCCTTCCTTTCTTTCTTTCTTTCTTTCTTTCTTTCTTTCTTTCTTTCTTCTTTCTTTCTCTTTCTTTCTTCTTTCTTTCTTTCTCTCTCTCTCTTTCTTTCTTCTTTCTTTCTTTCTTTCTTTCTTTCTTTCTCTTTCTTTCTTTCTTTCTCTCTCTCTCTCTTTCTTTTTCTTTCTTTCTCTTTCTTTCTTTCTTTCTTTCTTTCCTTCTTTCTTCTTTCTTCTTTCTTTCTCTCTCTTTCTCTTTCTCTTTCTCTCTCTCTCTGCATATTTTTTTGAGACAGGGTTTCACTATGTGTCCCAGGCTGACCTCAAACTTATGGCAATCCTCTTATCTCAGCCTCCTGTGTCCTGGGATTGCAGGTGTGTGCCACCACATCCAGCTTCCCGTTAAATTTCTTAATATGAATCTGACCATCAGCACCTTAGTACCCTCCCTGATGAAAGGTTTCTATAAAAATTATTGTCTCAAGTTCAATTTCTGAAAAACCCATGGCATACATTACTAAATTGATCACACACACATCTGATAATTTTTTTTTAAAAAAATCAGAACTATGTAGAGTATGTACAAAGCCAAGTGTGGTACTGTATACCTTTAATCCCAGCACTCAGAAGGCTGAGGCAGGAGAATTGTGTTTTGAGACCAACCTTGGCTACAAAGTGAGTTTAAGACCAGCCCAAACTGAACAGTGAGACCATATGTCAAAAAGACCAAAAAAAAAAAAAAAGAATATGTACAAATTAAGAAGAAAAAGACAATAGAGAAATGAACAAACATTATTAATACATTTTTCTTAAAAATATATATACATAGCTATTAATGAGAACAAGACCTTGATCTTTATTAGTTGTTAAGAAAATAGAAAATAAGTCCAATAATACATCATTATGCACTCACTAGAAGGGATAAAATGTTAAGAAGTAACATAGAAAGCTGAGAAGCAGTTGAATCTCTCATACATGAGAAGAAACTGATTTCTAATGAGAGTGAAAGTTGATGTTTGGCAGTTTAACAGTGTATATGAATATATGTTTAATTTATAAACATTAAGCTGTATTTTGTGACTTGTTCATGTTTCTTTTCTATCTTATGAATTTATTTATACTGCAAGGTGAGACAGAGATTCATTTTCAGAACCTTTTATTGATTAAAACAATAGGCTTTAGAGTGTTTTGGTTATGGAAAAGTACTTTATCATTCTCCAGGAAACTTGCATGATTTAACACAGAAAAACCAAACAAATAGATCAGTATATAATGATATTCTGGTTAAATTTGTTTCAGATAATGATAATCAATTTAGGTGATGCTACAGTTTGGATTCATGTGCCCTAGAGGTCTGTATTTTGGGGCTTGATTGCCAGCTTACTGTTAGGCAATGAGGAGCTATTGAAGAGGTGGTCTTGGTGGGAGGGAGTTTGGTCACTGAGGATGAAAACTTAGAAGCGCTATTGGGGCCCCAGGCCCCTCCCTGTTTTTGCTTCCTGGTTGTCATGTGGTAGATAGACCTCCTCCGGGCATCCTTCAATAGGCCCAAATCAACAGAGCCAAGTGACTGTGGATTGAAACCTGTGAAATGATGAGCTGAACATACACCTTTCCTACCTTAAATCCATTTTCCTAGCTGTTTTGTCACAGTAATGGAAACCTGGATAATACTGTAGAGTAATTTAGACATTCTTTTTAATAACTGATTCCTTTAAAACCTAACAATTCTAATAACTGAGATTAAGTTACTTGATCCAGTCAATAAAATGAATATGACCTAGTCCCCCCCATTTTTCTTTTTCTTGCTGTCTTTCACTTATTCTTTCAAATGTGTAATTTAAAAGAATTTCTGTTCTTTTAATTGAGTAGCTAAGGTTTTATTTTTAAATATTTTTCAACAGCTCCATGGAGAGGGAAATTTTATGAAAATATAGAGATAATACTGTGGTTTTAAAGAAGTTATGATAGACTATGACCTTCAATGGTCCTAACCAAATGGTCCTAACCTAACCTGGTAGTCTGTGGTAGCTCCCTTGAAACTAACATGAGGTAAAGATTTATATGCCTTAGGGTAAATGCAAGGTGACTATATCACACTGAGGACAAACACAAATATTCTCTGAAGGTAAGTTGACTTTAAACAATTGACTATAAAAATTTCCCACAGGAATATTCCCTAACATTTTGGAGCATCCAATTTTCAGTAGTATTCAAGGGACTGGCATATTTAATGTTTATGGAGCTCATATATTATGTGTAATCTACAGAGATGCAAATTCAGTCTCTTTAGGAGCAGACATTAGATAACATGGACATTTCATTTATGACCACCTGGCCTTTGAAATAAAATGTATGCATTTCTATGAATACATCTTTACAAGTCTCAATATATTTTTGAATTTGCTTGCTAAACCATAATCTATTTATGAACCACAAGACTATGAATATTGCTCCTCTTTATTATTTCTCTTGAATTTCTTCTTTGCTTACATTATTCCTAATAAAACACAAGATTTGATTCATTCAACTGCTCATTCATTAATCTATTCATAGCTTATCAAATATTTATTGATAGATCACTCTGCCAGGCGTGGTGCAAGCTGTTGGAGCTATAAATGTAATTAGGTCATGGTCATGGACCTCTGAGAGCTTGCAGTCCAGTAAGAGGCCAATAGGTGATTTCCTATTTGAAATAAAGGGAACTAAGTGCTGTAATATAAGATTCCACAAAATAAAATAACAAGAGAAAGAATAATTCAGTTTAGCTTCTTAGGCCATGGAGCTCAGTTTGGAGGGAGAAATGAGGAAGTACTTGTTTATTTATTTACAGATGTTAGATATTGGGGTGGATTTGGCAAAACAAAAATTCACCTGTTAGCATAGATGGGGAAAGTTAGAGACATAATATGAATGCTATAAAAATTATGCAATGTGAAAAATTATAGGTAACTCCAAGTAGTTTGTTATAGATAGGTCAGAATTAATGGGAAGTAATTACTAATCATAATAGGAAATACAGTACTGTGTGTTCTTAGAAATTGTTAAAATTTTATGCATAACAATTCTTTTCATCTTCCTAACAATATATATAGTGATTATGTTATTTCTTTTTCATAGATGAGCAAACAGAAGTCAAGAGGAGTTAAATAACTTCCTAGTCATCTGCGTATGGTAATTGATGAAGCCAAGATTTGAATTCTTAATTCCTATTTCCTATCAACAGGTTTTGAGAAAACATCTTGGACGTACTATGCAAGACAGTTAACTGTCCAATAATTTTATGTTAGTAAATTCACTCAGCACCCATGGGAATGGTAAATATTAGGGAGGTAGTTTAAGAGGATGAGAGGTTAGCCATTTATCTCTTTGCTATTTATTCTAATGAGATGTGCAAAGCCTCAAGGAAGACACAATAAGAAAATAATTAACAATTACAACTAGGAAAGAAAGATAATGAGAAAAAAGGTAAGGATAAGAAATAGTGCCAGTATTAAGCAAGTATGGCAACTAGGCATACATTTGCTAAAGTGTACCACATGACTAGCTGTAAGTTCTTCAGACACTAACACAGATATGAACAAATAATGGGCTTAAAGGTGCTATATAATAATGTACTCAGAGAATGGTGAGCAAAAGGCAATGAATGTAGGAGGAAAGCTAAGGTTTTGGTAGACATCTTTCTGATAATTGGACTTAATATAGGGCTAGACCTTAAAATGTCAAGGCTGGAAACCAGTACTTCATAAATACTTTCTTTATTATTAACCAAGTTTTGTGATAGCTATTACACAATAGAGTTCAAAAATGGGTTTCTGAATAAGTTCCTTTTGTATAGCCATTAATGTAGCCATTTAAATGAAAACTCGTGGTTTAACTGTCAACTGAATTAGGCACTCAATCAACATTCTCCTATGAAAATTGTAATGGGGGAAAGTTTGCATGCTTGGATAGTAGTGGTTTCCATGTCTTACCCTATTCCATGCATTCATGCACAGGTATTCTGCTTGCATGTGAACTGAGGCATAAATTAAGGCTAGATACATAAAATAGGATTGATATTTTCATAAGTAAAACATTTCCATCTGTGATAACATAAAGTCTGTGTGTAAAGACTAAGTCTTAGAATTGCATTCCATAGAACATAACAAAATAAGATTTAGTCTGGAAAAAATACTGAAGCAAGTACAAACAAATACCTACCTCAGCTATGACTCATTAAAGCATGAAGCAGGCTGTATTTGAGCAGGAGGGTGACTTTCCAGTATATCTTCTGAGACTAAAATTAATACATACATCGATACCTTATCAGCTGAAGTCTGTAGTTTAAGGTTCACTGTTAGTGTTGTACATTCTCTGAGGTTGGACAAATGTACAACATTCATCCACAATATAGGATCATATAAGGTATTTTCGCCATCCTACAATTTCTCTGCTCCATCTATGCATGTTCTTACCTCAATAAACCCTGGATACCACTCATCATTTTATTGTTCTCCATAGTTTTGCCTTTTCTAAAAGGTCATTTAGTAGTAGTCATATGGTGGCATCTTCACACTGTCTTCTTTGATTTGTAATTTTATTCCATGTCTTTAAATGATTTTATAACTCTTTATTTTCTTAGCACTGAGTAATATTCCATTGTTTGAAGTACCATTTATCCATTGTGGACATCATGGTTACTTCAAATTTTGGTAATTATAAATAGATGTATTATATACATAATTGTGCAGGTTTTGCATGGATATGTTTTCAACTCCCTAATGCTAAAGAGCATAAGTATTAGCTCATATGATAAGTGTCCATTTTACTTTGTAAAAAACTGCCAAACTGCCTTCCAACATGGATATATTATTTTGCATTCTCACCAGAATTTTGGTCATTCTAATAGATGTGTATTTGTATCTTAATCTTATTTTAATTTAAATTTCCCTGATGACATATGGTGTGATGCATTCTTTATGTGTTTATTGACCATCTGTTTATTTTCTCTGGTGAAGTGTTTTTTGGACCATATTTTGTTCAGGTTGTTACTGTTGAGTTTAATGAGAACTTTGTGCATTTAAATAACAGTCCTTTATCAAATACATCTTTTGCAGATATTTTCTCTAGACTGCAACATGTCTTTACATTCCCTTGACAGACTTTGTAGAATGTTTTACATGAGTGAAATCTAAAGTCCTTCTAACACATTGTGATCAGTGGACAAGGTTTTGTGACTCTGAAGGAGTGGGAATGACTTGTAATGTTCATCAGTAAAAGGAGTTAAGCTTTTAGTTAATAAGTGTCAAAAGGCTTTTTGAAATGTGTATAAATCATGCATATTTGAAAATAGTGCAACCATAGGCTTCAGTGCAATCATTTTGTTGAAATTTTCATTCCTATGGAAGATAGCAGATGAGAAGAGCCTCTCTCATTTTTCTCCTATAGGCTAGACTGAGGTGCATCTTGGCCAGCAGTGGTCTGCCCCTCCTTCATGATTCATTTTGCTCCCCCTTGAAGTCTAATGGACTGGGACAGTTTGCTTCAGTGTCTTTCCTGGCTATCCAGTGATACCTTCTCTGGCAATCACACAGCCATTTCCACTCTGCCATGAGTGCATCCAGACAATGTGTGCCTCTTCCTGACTCCAGTCCACTGGGGATACTTTTGCATTTTTTAGAAGCGAGGGTATATCCTGGAGTGGCTAAGAAGAGAGGGATCTGGGCCACCTATTTGCATCCCTAATGTTCACAACAAGCCTTCTAGAAGATTCCCTGGTTTTAGCCCTCACCCTCACTGGAATAGGACTGAAAGCCTCTACAGAAGAAGCACTTCCCAGGCACCTCTTGGGTTTCAATCTAGAAGGGCACCCTCCTGTGGACTAGCCCACTTGTGCTGTAGCACAGAATTAGTTAAAATAAAGACTCATTTTGGTGTTCCTTTAAGTGGCCTTGTGAATTTTTTCTTGGGCAGTGTGAGCTCCAGAAGTCCTGTAGATCTACTTAGAATTTGTTTCCTGAGCAGTGTGGAATGGAACAAAATTAACACACAGCACTGTGAACACTGAAAAGCCCCCAGAGACAGCATCCAAGGAAGACCGTGGGCAGAGATCCAAGACCCAGTAGAGTCAGTTGGTGGTGTCTAGCATAAGCTGGCAGCTGATGGTGACAGCCAGCAGCTGCAGCAGTGACCAGCAGCTGGCTGTGTGAACTGTTGGCGTCCAGAATTACCCAGTGTCATCTAGTGACTGCTAGAAGAGCTGCACTTTAGTGATTCACTATTTTTATCTGAATTGAGCAAAAGAACCCTATGCTGATTGGAAACATATCTATATCATGGTTGTATTGTATAGTTACCTATTTCAACATTACTAGAACGTTAATTATTTTGAAAAGTGAAGTTTTAGGTGCATGCAAGCACTTTTTCAATTCAATCTGAACATCTACTTAACTATTACATTTTTACAATTCTGCACTAAGAAGAACTATTTTGGGGGATTTAGAGTAAGTGGTGCTATTAAATGTTCAGATTATACAGAGGCAGTATGACTTTGATACAGATGTCAAAGTTTTAGACATTAAAATAAATTTTTAAAAATTGCTGTAAATGAAATCACACATTTATTGCTTTCAAATGTCAAACTATTAGAAAAGTCAAGGATATGAGCTGAAAACAACATATGGCTTAATAATGAAGTTCAGTTAAATCATCACATAAAGGTAATAAAAGTTTCAAATAAATATGCTAATAGAGAGATTATAGTATACTAAGACATAAAATATTGCATAGTGACAAAGGTATATGGAAACTTAGCATCATCTGATAGGAACTATTGAAAAACTACTGGTAATAAAATGTTCACTGAAGTTCATTAGAGGAGGAATGTGTAAGCTTATATCAATAAAAAAATTAATCATGACAAAAAGGACATAACCTACAGAACTGTGAGATGAAAGTAAATATTGATTTAAGACTACTAACTATGTGATAATGTATTTTATAGAAATAAATAAATTATGCATTAAACATGTCAGAAAAAGTAGTTTTAATCAACAGGATTTATGTTGATTCAAACTTCTGAGTTTGTGGTGCTTGTAGTGTAGTACTAGAGATATACTGGAAGTACCAGAAAACACTAGAGCTATAATATCCTGGGAATATCAGAAAAAAATCACTTTCAGTTGAGTGCCCTGCAGGAAGTGTGAGCTCATCCAAGGTCAGCCAAATTTCTGTTACAAATATGAGAGGGACTCAAATAAAGGGTGAGATAAGCATGGAAAGATTAGAAATATAGCAAATGGTGTTGGAGACAGAGAATTATGGAATGCTTGGTCAAATTAATGGATGACACAGAAACTTCTAGCACTCTATTAAGACTATGCTACTGTGAATAATATTGGGACAAATCTTAAACATGAGGAGAAAGCCCCTCCAACTGGAAGATGTGTGTTCACCAGGTCACTATTCTGTTCTACACTTCCTGGTGGTGCAGTAGCTAGGAGGTGTAGGAAGATCTCTGTGGGTGGGACTTGGGGGAATTTCTCAGTTGGATTTCATCAAAGGCTTTTTCTGTATCTATTGAGATGACCATATGATTTTTGTCCTTCTGTCTATGTAGTGTATTACATTTAGTGATTTGAATATGTTAACATATTTATATCCCTGGGGTAAAGCCTGCTTAGTTACATTTTATGATCTTTTTGATGATTCATTGCATTCAAAAATATACAACCTTTAAAAATATGCATAAGAATAAGTGTTTGACCTTGGATTAGGCCATGGCCTCTTAGGTATGATACTCAAAGTATGAAGTGCTAAAGATAAATTCAACTTGTTCAAAATTAAAAACTTTCCTTTGAATGACAAATTCTGAAATGAGATATAAAATGGGCAGTAAACACATGAAATGTTTACTATAATAAATTATCAGAAATGCAGATCACCAGAATTGTAAATTGTAACTACAATGAGATGTACTTCCTGTGTACCAAGACATTAGTAATAGTAATAATAAATAATTGCATAGTAATAACAGTAATAATAAACAAAATGGAAAGGAACCATTTGTGGACAGGATATGAGTAAATTGTAAGTTTCACATATTGCTGGTTAGAAAATGTGGGAAATAGATTGGTAGGCCTTCACAAAGATAAACAGAGAGCCATCAAATTACCAGTAATTCTACTGTTTGATATATACCCAAGAAAATTTTACTGATGAAAACATGTTCACACAACTTAGACAATAATATTAATAACAAAATTATTTATGGTAGCCAAAAAATGGGAGCAACTCAACTGATTAGAGGATAAAGTAGTGATGTCCATATGTTGGAATACTATTAACTTATAAAAATAAATAAGGTATTGACCTAATGTGACAATGGATAAGACTTCCTTGAAAAAAACCGGACAAATAGAGGTATTTTATGCAGGAAGCTAGGTGAATCCATTTATATGCAATGTCTAGAATAGGAAGAGGCGTAAGACAAAGCTGACTAGTGGTTGGAAGGACCTGGAGGAATATAAGGATGAGAAATTATTGTTAATGTTTAAAGCATTGCCTTTTTAAACTGATGAAGACATTCTGGATTAGATAGTGAAAATGATGGAAAAACCTATGAATTTAAAAATCCCACTGAAATATTCACTCTGAAATGGTGAATTTTATAGTATGTGGATTACAAATAAGAAAAAAAGTTATGGGTGCAGCCTTGGTGTATTATCATGATGTGGTACAGTGATGACCACTGTACTATGGTCTTGATGACCATAGTAAAAGAACTTCTACAAAGCAAAGGGACTTCGGAGAGTTTTGGGAAGTCAGAGAGTACAGAGATATCACTTCTGATTTCTCTATCACGAGAGCCTCTAAAGGTTCACCATCACTGCTTGAGGGAGATTTAGGGGCTCATTAAAATAAAAAAAACATTTTTCACAGATCTGTGAATATGGTAGATGAAGGACATACATTTAATCAATGTTCTGTATGGACGATAGGGCTTAATACATTAAGATGTGAAATTTAAGGTGAATTGTTAATTTGATTGGCTTGGGTCAGTGATGGTGAACCTTTTAGAGACAAGTGCCCAGACTTCAACACAAAACTCACTCATTTATCACAGTGTCAACAATGCAATTAAGCCTGAATCCTGAGGTTTTACTTTAGAAAAAAAGAGCTCATACATTAAGAAAACTTTTGTCTTATAAGAAAAACAACACATTTGCCACCACTGACTTAGGTGATGCTTAAAGGATTAGTAAAAGAACACTTCTTGCTGCGTCTGAGTGGGTTGTGGACATGTGACATTGATGCACATATCTGGTCAGGCCCTTTCCTCTCTGGTTTTGTTGGCCTGTTCTGCTTCCTAGTTGCCATGAATTAAACAGCTTTGTTACACCACACATGTCTGCCAGGATGTTCCTACCTGGTGCCCACTGATAATAGACTGACTCTTCTGAAAGCATGAGCTGGATAAGCCATTTCCTTCTGTAAATTGTGGGTATCAGGTGATTTGTTTCAGAAACAAGAAAGCTGATATATAAGGAGACCTAAATTTAAAAATGTGTGTGAGTTGATAATTGGACAGTAAACACGCCTAAAATTTCTATTAATAATTTCCTTTGTTTGTCATATACTGCTTTAAACATATTTTTATGAATATAAATGCACGTGTATGTATGCGTCTATTTTGAGAACAGTATTTCAGATGTTGAGGATCTAGTCTGAGGGGCTTAGTCTTTACAATACTTCACAGTGGTACAAACTTTAAATTAGAAATATAGCAAAAGAGAAAGGCAGAGAAATTTTTGGCCTGTCACATTTCAGAGAGAGGTTAGAATTTTGATCTTAAGTACCCTCCCCACAAATGCCTATAGTTAAAGGCTTGGTCCCCAGATGATTCTCTTGGGAAAAGGTAGAACCTTTAAGTGGTGGAGCTAGTGGGAGGCCTTTAGGTCACTGGGGTCATATCCTTGAAAGAAATTGTGGGACCCTAGCTGCTTGCTTTCCTTAGCTTCATAGACACTAAGTGAAGAGTTTTGCTCCACCACATGCTCCCTGCCATGCGTGCTGCCTCTTCACAAGCCCAGTGAGGCCAACCTTTTATGGACCATCATCTCCAAAACTGTGAGCCAAAATACACCATTTCCTTTAAAAGTTGATTATGTCAGATATTTTGTTATGGTGGTGGAAAGCTAACACACTAACTTTAATGCATGAGGAGTAACTGCATACTCAGTCTCACCTAGGTATATAATCAAGTTCTTGATTTATCAGAAAAAAATAACATAAAGATGGAGAAAATAAACAGCTGACAGAAACAAGGTAAAATGGTAGTTATCAGAGCCTTCGGGCTAGGGAGAGTGGGAAGATGTTGGTCAGTTTTAGAATAACTTTAAGAGAAGTATTGTGCATCAAGGTAACTATACTTAATAGCAATCTGTTGTATAGATGAAAATAGCTGAGAGTACACACAATAATACTTCAGGAAGATAACACACATATCACACACAAATCATGTGACACATATCACGTCACACACAAATAACTACTTCAGGAAGATAACACACATATCAAACAGCTTGTTTAAGTCATTCTACAGCATATACATATGTGGGCACATCATATTATATACCATACACGTATCCTTCTTCCTGTCAGTGAAAAAAAAATATGATTGGTTAAAAAGGGTATCTGACCTAGTTAACATAATGCAGCATAAAAGGTCAATGAACACAAAATACATACTAAGGGTGTTTTGCCTGTGAAGAATGGTATATATTTTTCCCTGATGTGATGGATGCATGGCAAGTATTTCAGGGACAAAGAAAGAAAGACAGACAGACTGACTGATCAACCGCCAGCCAGGTAGGTCAGGAAAACTTACAACTCAGAATCCGCCGTAGAATTTTTGAGTAATAGTGAATTTGAAAGATCTGCACATATGCCATAATATTTATGAGCTTACATTTGTTCCCTCATTTCTTTGAAAATTTATGAAAATTTTTAGAGAAATGTGGGAAGGCAAGAACACTCAACATTTGTGCTCTTATTTTTTTTATATGCTTAGTGAACTCAATGTCAACTTTCTGAGAGGGTGAATCTGTAGTCTTATGAATACATGTGATTCATTTTCTGTGGCTTTCAATTTGATGTAGCACTAAATTATTACCAGTTCAAAGCATATAAAGTGCATGCTGTTTATCTGTACTTTTCTTTGTAAAAATAACTTTTATTATCTCTTCTTACTACAAAGTAGTGTTACCAGGAAATAAAGAAATAGAGCAAAGCAGAAGATAACTGGTAATTCTAATTACTAGAAAAAAACACACAACACTGTGAAACCTTTAGTGCTTACACTCCACATACTTTTTCTAGGTGTATATATTTTTCTTATAAAATAAACATTTTATATTTTTGAAATACATGAGGAACATTTTTTGAAATGTTCACCTTATTTGAAATACATGAGGAACATTTTATATTTTTGAAATACATGAGGAACAACTCTCCATGTTAACATTTTTTTGCAATTTCATGATGTTCCTTTATTTGGATGAACTATAATCTATTTAATTAATCCCCTATTGCTTGACATTTAAAATTTTCCAATTTTTCAAAAGTACATGCAGCAGTTTGATGAGTAGATTTGCAATTAAATCTTTCTACACATTTTTATATTCTAAGGATAAACTCACCAAACTGAAATCACTGAGGCAAATGGCATAATTATTTTAAAAGCCTTCAATATCTGTCACCAAATTGCCCTTTTAAAATATTCTATCATTTACACTCATGTATTTTAGTACTATTTTTCTGCATCTTAACCATGCTCTCTAAAACATTGGAAAATATCTTAGTTTTGATAGACAAAAAAATTGTTATTTAATTCTTTGTGTCTCTTTAAAGATTTTGCCCTTTTGTAATATACTGAAGCATATTTTTCAGTTTGTAATTTGCTTTAAGCTTGACTGATTTTTAAGAATTTGTTTTTAATTATGTTTGATTTGTTGTTCATGGCCATTGCCTCTAGTCTCTGGTTTGGAAAAATATACAGATATGACATAGTCCAAATTTTTATGACTATTTATTTATATTTTGGAATACTTTTTCATTTTTATACAAATAAATAAACCTTATTGGTAATTATTTGAGGGGAGAAGTACAGTGGACATATGTAATTATTTTTATTCCTCAAATGTTTATGCACTTGCCTCAAAACAATAATTGGATAAATCATCTCACTTATTTGGGCTCTCTAAATTTAAATAGTAATTCAAATTGTTTGAAAACTTGCATTATGTTTATAAACATACAGTATACTAATCTAAACATTTAAGCATCATTTAGTGACTAGGATAAAAATCTCTTAATACCTTTTACGAAAGCACTCTGAATTTCTTGGGGTGAAATTATCATTTGACTGCCAGTGGAGACATTCTGAGAGAGTTATTTTGTTCCCTAACCCTTTATAAAAGCTTAGGATATTTGGCAAGGTTCTACATCAAATCTGCTGCATTAAAAACATATTTTGAAATTTCCTTGTTTCTTCCTAAGTGGGAAAGAATATTGAAAATAGTCTATATTTTAAATAATAAATGGATTACCTATTTAGTATTCACATTGAAAAATAGAACATTAGCTGTTTAGCACTTGTTAATTATATTTAATATCATTAAGGTAATCTGGAATTACCTCCTAAGCCACTTATTATTTTGATGCATTATGGAACATAAAGCCGAATTTACACAGTAACTGATTAAACTGTTGCTTGTTTTGCTTTCATGCAAACAAAAGAACAAAAACATTAAATATCTCTTAAGTATAATTGAAATGATCATTGAATCAAGCTTTGTTAAGATTTGGATGGGACAAAGAAAAGTGTAATCATTCTAATTTTGAGGTCTACTCACTTTTAGGAATTCTATTTTTAAAAGAGCAAAGGTACTAAGATTGTAGACACTTGTGTTGTAAAGGAATAAATTAATATAATGCAATAAAGAAACCAAAAAGTGTGATGGGAAGTAAAAAGATTGTCAATGCTTGCTGTTGGATAGAACAGTTCTCCAATTTCCTTGTTCATGGAGGTCACATGGAACTTTAATAACATACACATTCTGACTCACTAGCTGGTGTGGATCTCTGCATCATTTCTAGTCAGCATGGCATTAGGTTAGCATAAAATTTCAATGTTGACTTTGAATTTTTAATTTGTGAAGGAAATTAATAAATTTCATATTTTGTGATCATATATCTTCCTAAGTCAGAAGTACTTCTGAAAAATCTGATTCTGACTATTTATAATAACAGCTTCATTTCATTTGCAAATATTGATGTAATTTTTATTCCTTTTTTTAAATTTTATTTTAAAAGGAATAAAACAAAACAAAGCAAAGCAAAACAGAGCAAAGCAAATCAGAACAGAACAATGCAAGCAACATAGAACTTTAAAACAAGAGGATATCAACAGTAGATACCATAATATCTCTTGTTTTCTTTGAAGTAGTTGTCCGTATCATCACACACAATATCAAACATAACAAAATAGTGCAAAACCAATCAAAAGAGTGAACCATTACAGGACTTCAAAATCAGGCAACAAGAAATGAACAATGGTTACTATAATGTCTCATTTTCTTCAAAACAGTTGCCCATATTATCACACATAATAAAATCAAATAAAACACAACAGAATAAAACTAATCAATACAAAATAATAAAACCATTATAGGACTTCAAAACAAGGTGATAAGAAATCAGCAGTGGCTACCATAATGTCTCATTTTCTTCAAAATAGCTGTTCATACTGTCACACATAATAAAATCAAACAAAAAACAATAGAACCAATTAAACAAAGGAATGAAAACATTGTAGGACTTCAAGCAAGATAATATTAGTATCATACTGCATCCCATTATGTTCGAAATAGCTTCCCATACCATCAGAGTAAAATCTAACAAAACAAGACAGAACAAAGCCAAACCTAACAAAATTATGAAAACAATACAAGAGTTCAAAACAAGACAATAAGAAATTAACAGTAGTTACTACCTTCTCCTCCCTGGTGTTTCCTACCCTGTCACTTTTAAAATATCTATTGTGCTTTTTGGATCCCATTAACTCCTTCTGTTTCTTATAGTAGGGTTCACCCATATGAGTTAAACTGTTTCACATATGAACATGACTTCTGGTTGCATCCATTTACCTACAAGAGCCTCAAGATTATTCTATTTTGTAGCTGGGTAGCTTTCCATTGTATGAAAATACCTTGTCTTTCTTATCCATTGTGCAGTTGATAGGCAAGTTACTTTTGCTGTTTTTCTGGTCTCTTGTCACATGGAACAATTCTTTTCCCTCTTTGATTGTTAGTCTATGAATTTCCTTTCCAGTTAAATGTATTTCTTGTATACAGTATATTGATCTTTTTTCTTGAGTCACTCTTCCTGTGTTTCTTTTTATTACTGAATTGAGTCCATCTACATTAATGGTTACAACCAGAATACATTGGTTTGTCTCTGCCATGCTATTCTCCTGCTGCTGGCTTTCCACTTTTCTCCTACATTCCTTATGGCTATTACTGGAATCATGGTCATCTTTATTTCTCTCTAGAATATCCATTAGTACTCTCTGCAGGGTTGGTTTGGTGGTCATGAATTCCTTCCACTTTTCTTTGTCATAGGTGTATCTTATTTTTCCATCAAATTTCTTTCGGAATTTGAAACACTTTAAATTCTTCTTGACTTGATGGCTTATGTTGACAAGTGTGCCATGATTCTGATTGGTCTACCTTTATAGATCATCTGTTTCTTTTCTCTAATAGCTTTTAATATTCTGTTTTTGTGATGAATTTCTGGGATCTTGATTATTATATGTCTGGGTGTAGATTTACTTTGGTTGTGGCTAGTTGGCGTCCTATATGCCTCACTTATCTGTATGTCAGATCCTTTTCCCATGTTTGGAACATTTTCTGCTATTACTTCTGTAAATAGCCTTTTAATCTCACTTGTGTTGACCCCTGCTTTTTCACTGATACCTATCACTCTTAAATTGTGCTTCTTTGTGTCCTCTTGCAGCCATTGAATTATTTCCTGGTTCCTTGTTATCTTTAAGAGGTCTTTCCTTTCATGATTGCTAGCTGTAGTCCTGTCTTCAAGGTCTGAAAATCTATCTTCAGTCTCTTTCAAGCAGTTTTGCCAGTTTTCAATTTCCTGCATATCTCTTTGAATCTGTTTCATGCATTGTAATTCCTTTCTATATTGTTCATTCAAGGTTTCCATCATTTTCTTGTGCTCCTCTTTTTTATCTGTCTTCTTTAGATATCCTGAGAAATTCTTTCATTATGTTTGTGATTTCTTCTTTTACTTGAGACATTATTTCTGATTTGTTTACTTTTACAGTCTCATGAAGTTGTTTCTTTACTTCAGTTGCTATCCTCTTGGAAATTTCAGATGTGTAACTTCCATTTTCTTCCATGACTATATCTTCCAGACTTGTTCTGTGTAAGCTGGAGGTCAGAGATTGCCTTTTGCTCCTTCATCTTGACATTCTCCTAGGTTCTTCCCAACAAACTGGTTGTGGGGCCCCAGGCACTTCCCACATTGGCTTCCCCTCTGTGGTGTAGGGAAATGGGACAGGCATCTGTGTTCTTCTGACCCCAGGTTTACAGGAGGTAGCAGGGCATAGGGCAGGCTTCTCCAGACCTATGCAGTTATACTGGGGCTTCCTCCAATGGCCAGGGATGTGTGGTAGTGGGTCTGCTTCTCTCAGCCTGAGTGTCTACACTGGGACTCCCACCATAGTGGCAGGCACAGATGGGTATGTTGTCTGATTTTCCCAGTGTGTCATGGGTGCCTGAAGGAAGCAAGGGCCACCAATGGTGGTCTACAGGTGCACGGGGCTTACCTGGCTGTGTGTCCCTGTTCCTGCTGGCTGCCCACAGAAAGCAAGCCTTCTGGTGGTGGCAGTTGGCAAGTGGAAGCAAATCTGCTGGTTCTCTCTGCCCACACTGGCTGCCCATCTTCCTTTATTGTACATAGTTTTTCATCTGTCTCCTTTTTGAATTTCTCTTTCACTTGATATATGAAGTTTTAACACACTGTATCTAAAGATAGAATTTATTTTTTCACTTCTAAGATATGGTGATTCATGTTTTTCATTGGGTTTAAACAATACTTATCCATTATATTTTCATATATTACTCTCCCCTTATTCTATTCTTTTGCTATAGAACTCTTAGTGGGCATGTACCAGATTTTCTTGCTCTATGCATACACTTTTTTTTTTTTGACTTTTTGAGACCAGTTCTCACTATGTAGTTCATACTGGTCTTAAACTCACTATGTAACACAGACTAGCCTCAAACTCAAAATGATCTTCCTGCCTCAGTCTCCTGAGTGCTGGAATTACAGGCATGCACCCTCATGCTCAGATTTGTGCATTATCTTTTAACTAATTCTGGTTTCTCTCTTTATTTGGTGTGTTCTTGAAGATTGCTTATGTTATGTTTTTAGTTTATTATTTCTTCATCTATAGGTAGTTATCTAGTCTGTTTTTAGACCTTGTGGGAGAGTAGTAGGAGAAAGTAACTCAAGACTCTATATAGCCTTTCTACTTGAACCTAGAGATCGTCTATTCAACAATACAGAGCCTTAGGGGCCACTGTAAAGGAAATGATAAGAGACATGCATGGTAGTTTCATAAGATATAGCATAGTTAGAGTTCTGGAAAGATGTATAATGAAGATGGGCCAATTATGAAGAGAGAAATAGGTAAAAATTTTCAAGAATTTCTAAAACATGAACCCAGTTATTAAGTTAGCCCCATTAATTCTAAGCAGAACAAATAAAAAGACATGAACGACAACAATATATAGGAAAATAATAGAAAAAAAGAAGTATAAAGTAAAATAAACTAGAGGAGAAAACACATGCATGTGAGCGCACACACACACACATGTAAAATATAGTATTCGCTGAAATTGTGTTTGTAATAGTAAGTTATATGAAAAGGCTTATATAATGGTGTGTGATACAGACATTGGAAAGAAAAAGACCATTCATTTTGTATTGTAAGTAATAACTGTAAAGATACATTGTTAAGTTTAAAACTCATTAAAGATGTAGAATATAGAACATCTTTCTGAGAAACATGATATACAAGAAAATGCAGAATGAAGCTAATGTTAAACTCAGTGTATATCTATCTGTATAGCTCAACATGTTATGTATGTGCATAGTGTATCTCTAGAAGGACACTCAAGAGATAACAAAGAGTACATCTGAGGACAGAAATTAGAGGTTGAGGCTCAAAAGTGGGATGGACACTAACTATAATGCTCCTTTAAACTTTTGAATTTTTAAAACTATTTGTGTGTTCTCCCTCTTGAATGAATAAACAAATAGTAAATAGTTCTCCTTTTCTCACATGGACCAAATCCTTCCCCTCTTTCATCCTCACTCCCCTTTTGTGAGAGAGTGGGTACACTGGAATTACCCAGTGTAATTCCAGGAGAGGAGGAGACTTTATGCTGATGGAGGAGGAGGAGGATTTCTTTATGACTTTGTTCACCTTTTGAAGTTTTTCCAGAAAGTTAGGATATAAAGCATACCATATTTGTATACCTTATTTCTAGTAAATGGCTCAATTTTTCCTGCCCCTGATGATTCCAGTTACACAATTCTTTTTTGCTGCGCATCTTTTTCAAATAGGTGATTATCTGTGTGGATTCAGATGTACAGAGCTTTATTGAAAGAGCCCTTGGTGAACCTCCTGCAGTGGTCACAGATTCTTGATGCACTGAAAACCATGAAAGGCTTGGCCAGCACATGGAGTGGGGAGTATAGTCACCTTTCTATAAGTACATCCCAAGTTACACTCTTTACTGCCTCCAAATTTAGTCTCTTCTTTGGGGTAATGTACATGGTTTATGGCATATTAGATATGCCAGAGAACTTATAATGATGAGATAATTAATTGCATATAGTTTGTCTTTCTTAAGACTCTTTGCAGTCTACCTTCATGTGAGATAATTTGCTTAATGTCTGTGTTGGTGATGATTAATGAAGGTGCTAGGGTACAGCCTGCACACTTATGTGTAGTAGTCTCACCTTACCTACTTAATTGTGCAGATCTCAGTGCCAAGACTGTCTCATATTCAACAACTGTATTGCCTAGAACAACCCTTCTAGTAGATGTTCAATAAATGTCTGTGTGTGATGAATTGTACAATAGGTGAATTATAATACTGAACATCTCAAACAGATGGGAAACGTGTTGCAAGATGAGACAAGGATGAGATATGGTACCAACCAGATTTGGGGATGAATCTGTATGACATAATTTATCAATGAACACCTTGAGCAAGTTGTTTTGCCACATTTGGCCTCAACTTCCCCATCTCCAAAGTAGTATTGTACTATTATCATGAGAATTAAACTAACTTACATAAACCGCTCAGCACATAACAAGTACTCAATAAATGGAGATTTTTTACTGCTGCTGATATTGTAATAATACTGTTACTGATATTATTGTTTACCTCTTAAAGTTGCCCCTGTCAGATTAACATTTTTTACAGTGAATTTTAAGTGGCAGAGAGATTCTAAGTGTGGCTTTTGTTTTGCACTGGACTCATTAGGGGTATGTCATGGCGATTGCTGTGAAAGCTTTTTCCTTTGTATTCTTCATAGAATATATTTTTTGTGTTTTATTTAATAGCCATCTGAGCCTTCAGAGTCTACTTGCTTTGAGTAGCTATTGCTTTATAAGGGAAGAAATCCCACATCCAAGGAAGTGAGTAATATTTGGGTGCAGAAGCACATTGTACTATGTGCAATGAGCAGTCTTTGGGATAAGATACAAAGACCCACTCCTGGTTCTAGCTCCACTGATTTGAGGAAAAGGACCTGAGTCTTGCAAAGCTCTATCCTCTCATAATGTCAGAAGTGTTCCATAGTGTCAGATTATTTCATAAGCATTGATTTATTCCCTGTCACTTTTTAGTAATGATTGAAGATGATTACAAAGTTGCATAAAGAGCTATAAGATTAAAAATCAGTGAAGAAGTTTGTTATGGGAAGGATGCTTGTCTTTCCCCAAATTCAAATGTTGAAACTTAACTTGCAGTGTGATAGAAGTAGGAGATAGAAGCCCTGAGAGCAGAGTAAGTCATAAAAGCTCAGTTAAGTCATAAGATCAGTACCCTTATAGAAGAGCTCCTTCAGTTCTCCCTTGCATTTCTGTCATGGGAAGATACAGCAGGAAGGAACTACTACCAGCCAGGATGTGTGTCGTCATCAGACACTGGATCTGCTACACCTTGATCTTAGACTTCCCAGACTCTAGAACTAGGAGACTAAATTCTTGTTGTAAACAACAGCACCCAGTGTGTGATACTTTTTGTAGCAGCCTCAGTTTACTAAGACAAGATTGAAAGTGATATTATTTATTAGTAATAATAATTTCTTGTCATCCTTTTGTTTACAAGTGTTTTTTCAGTTTTAAGTTGTGTACTATGGTTGGATTTGTGGCATATAAAGCAGTCAAGAAGGCAGTTTGTAAGATCTATATAGAATTTCAAACTAATTTATGTGTATGCTATAATGAAAATATCATCAGTTCATCCTGATTTGAAATAAAATACCACATAGCTTGGAAGTTCAATAAGTAGAACTTTAAGAGATAGAGAAAACATGAATGGATAAGGCAAGGAGAGAGATAGGAAGGGGGGAAGACAGGTTTGGCAGCATTGATTTACTCTGGGTAAGATAAGTAGGGCTAAAAGGTGCAGGAGTGATGAAAAGTAGGACCATGGGGGACTATTCTTCTGTAAATTAACATGTCTTAAAGGCTCTTTTACATAATTTTGATCCTGAAGCATGGTCTCTGAAACAATTTGATTTTGTGACCAATCAAATATTACATATTTTCCTTTTAGACAGAATCACATTATACCCTAAACTATCTGGACCCTGAGAATTCCTGAAATAAAGAATAATCTGTTTAACATTATCTTTTTAAAAAATCTGTTTTGTTGTTGTTATTTCCTTTTTAATCACCTTATATAATACTGTTGTTTTGTTTTTGAGTTTCTCCTCATCCATGCCCCATGGATCAGCATTGGTGTAGCAGGGAGTTTTTGGAGGTATTTTGTTACCTTGTTTTCTCATGTTCTATTGTTTTTTTGTTTAATTTTTTATTAACTTGGAGGTAGTAATATACAACAGAACAGGATGGAATAAAGCCAATTGAGACAGTGTGGTGAAATTGGTACAGAACTTCACAGCAGGTCACCGGGGCAACAGTAATAGGTACCATTGTATATCTCATTATCTTCACAGTAGTTGTTCTTTCAATCAGGTATAGCAAAATCAAAAGAAATACAGAATATTATAGAACTTATCAAAACAGAATATTGAATAGAGCAATACCATTAATCGTGACAAAGCAAAATGGCAATAAAAATATTTGCCTTCAAAGAGATGGTAGAAGGAAATCCCCCTTATTTGCTATATTACATATGGTCAGCCTCCCAAGATATGCTCAGATCTCTGGCTCCCACTTGCTGGTGGAGGTGGGTGGGTGGGGTTGGCATGTTTGATTCTCAGCCCGCACCGGTAGGCGGCGTTTTCTCAGTGCTCTAAGTTCCGACATGGCACAGATCTCAGGAAACGCTGTTGCTTCTTGCCCTGGGGTGGCCGTGGCTTGTTTAACATTATCTAATCCAGTGTTTCCAAATCACTGCCAATGTGCCCACACCTCCAACAAAACACTAACATACAGGAATACTATTTTAAGGAACTAAATATGGAAATTATTTCTTAGGCAAGAGGAACCATGAAAGCATACAGACCACAGATTTTGGCCACTGTGCTGGTATCTTTTATTGTATTTTTAGAGGAAACTCTCACTCTTTATAAAGGCTTATCAAACCTATTTTACTTTTGAGAATACTAAGGCTCATAGAGGTTACATGCCTTACTAAGTCCACACAAGTAGCAAGGAATAGATTTGAGATTAGTGCTTGAATTTAGGTCTCTTTGTCTCTAAACCACATAATAATTTATCTATTCTCTAATTCTAGGGCCATTATGAAAGGTGAATGAGTTGCCAGGAGACTTGGGCAATGAGGAAAGATAGGAGTACATTATGTTAGTGTGCTTTCTGTTGCAGTGACAAAAATTACCTATGGAGAACAAAAGAGGAAATATTTGTTTATCTCATGGTTTTAGAGGGTTCTGTTCATGGTCAGCTGAATGCATTACAATTAGGCCTGTGGTGAGGTAGGAGGAAAAATGCTCACTTTATGATATCTAGGAAGGAAGAGAAGAGGGGGGCAGAGAGAAAGAAAGAGAGAGAAGGAGAGGGAGAAGAAGGAGGAGGAGAAGGAGGAGGAGACAGGGAAGAGGAGAGGAGAGAAAAAAAGAGAGAGGAAGAAGAAGGAGGAGGTGGGAGGGGAGAGAAAGAGGGAAACAGAGAAATACCTTAAAAGACATGTCTCTATTACTAACCTCTTCCAACTAGACCACACCTCCTGAATTCTCCACCACTTCCCAACATCCCAATAGTGTCACCAGCTGAAAGCCAACCCATTAACACTTAACATTGTGGAAACATTTGAGATCCAAACAGTCTGACCATGACCCCAAAGTGTCAAACCTATCTTGCAATGCAAAATACATGCAATCTGCCTCAAAAATGTCCCCATACTGCAGATTTAACAGTTCCTGTATCACTCAAAAGTCCAAGTCCAGAGTCTCCTCTGAGACTCCAGGGATATACTAACCTGTGAGCCCCTCCAAAAATAATAATAATAAAAAATTATGCTTTCAACATTAAAAAGTGGAACAGGGTACACATTCCTATTCTAGAAGAGGAATATGAAAATAGCAAGGAGGGATCAGATCCCTCTGTCTTTTAGATTTCACTCATTAAGGCCCTATCTGAATTTTTCTGGATTTCGTGGTGTAAATATATGGTCACATTCTACTTGATACCAGCACTGTATATGCCCTGGCTTCATTAAATATCTTTCACATTGCTTACACTTGGAGTTCTGCTGGTTTTTGCTCTTTCTGTCTTCTTGAGAGTGGTTTTACTGCCATTCATAATGACAGATGAAGGGTACTCTTTGCATCTGACCCTGTGCACACAGTAGTGAAACCACTTGATTTTTGTTTAACTGCCTTGGGAGAATTCCTTTGACAAAAATTTTTAGCAGGGTGGGCTCTGCTGCATAACTTATTTATATACAATCAGACTTAATTCCCTCTCTCAACAACTGAATGTGGGTAATGAATTAAGTAATATTAGTTGAATACTTTCATGCTTATACACTGAAAGAGAATATTTTCTTAATGTAATTCAGTTTACTGCCTGAGTAGATATCTTGCATTTGGAAAAAGTTGATTTGCAACTACTACATCACTTCCCATCATTCCCATTGAAATTGCATAGAAGAAATGCTTTGAAAGACAGGGGAAAACTCAACTTTTTAAAAAATGCTGTATTGAGGTATATTTAAGGTACATGCTTGTATTTGTTTAATGCATACATTTTCATTAGTTCAGGTGTATGCCTGCATGATACCAACACAATTGAAGTACCTCCAAAAATTTCCTTATGTCATTGTGTGTGTGTGTGTGTGTGTGTGTGTGTGTGTGTGTTTTGCTAAGCTCATGAGGTCTATTCTCTTAATGTATTTTAAAGTACACAATCTCATGTTGCATGGCACCCCAGAGGTTCTATGTGGCACAACAAATCTCTGGAACCTCTCTCAATTTTCTCTATTCATCTGGTATCACTGAAACTTTAAATCTTCAATCAATGATCCCTCATTCATTTCTGCTTCCCCTTTGCCCCTACCATCATTCTGTTCTCCGCTTCCATAAGTTCAACTGTTTGAGATACCTCATATAAATTGATTCATGCATTGTTGTCTTTTTTGTTACTGTTTTATTTTACTTACCTTAATGTCCACTAGGTTCAACCTTGAAAGACCCATGGTAAGATTTTTATCTGTTATAAGGCTGAGTAATATTTATCTCTGTCTCTCTCTGTTATAAGGCTGAGTAATATTTATCTCTGTCTCTCTCTGTCTGTCTCTCTTTTTCTCCCTGTGCAGTCAGAATGGGAACATTCACTGCAGCAAATCAAAATCTTTTTCAATTCTTGATCCAGGCTCTTTGTGCAGACTAATACCTTAACACTCATTTTCCTTCAGAAAATGAGTGGAATGGCTCTGTATGCTTTGTATCTAGATAAGATGTCCCCCCAAGTCTCATGCACTTACGGCGGGAGTGGGGGGGGGTTCAGAGGTGTCTGAGTCTAGAGTTTGTGATTGATTTATGGTCCAGTGCTGGAATTAAGGGTGTGAGTTCTATACCTGCCCTAGTGTAAGTAGACTGCATACAATATAAGGGACAGAAAGAGGCTTGTCTTTTCCCTCCCCTATCATGAACTATTGTCCTCTGTGATACAACCTTGCCTTGAAACCAAGTAATTATGCACTAAAACCTCTACAAAATATGATATAAATAAATCTTTTCCCCTTCAGTTTTGGGTGTGAGATATGTGTCTCATCAATGAGAGAAATGTATCTAAGTCAGACTCATTCCTCGATTTGTGTTGTTCAGTTTTAATTTGTGCATTCAATACCCTTTTGTAGCAGACTGTTTGCTCTTCCTGGAATGATCTTTCCCATTTCTTTCCTTCCCACGTGGCAGGCTTTTCCTGTAGGAGTTCAGTGTAATGTCTCCTATGAGAGTTATCTCCAGAAAAATTACTTGCTTGTGTTTTGAAGGGGGTGGGGTACCACAGCACTTGAACAGATCTCTTTGCACTATGAGCTCTCTTAGGGCTGTAGACATGGTTAATATATTCTTCCATCTTCTCTTAGTGCTTCAACAGTGACTGACCTCTAGAAGATGCTCATAAATGTTAGTTATATGGCACATGAGAACAAATCCTAGCTTTGCAGGTGTTTGGTTCTACCATATCTGCTGCATAGTGAAAACAAAAATGAATCTCTAGAATAGCTCTTGCCAGAAAAGTTATGATGTTGTGCTCTTTTCACCGGGACTCTTGCTTTTTGTTGTTTTACCTGATAAATACACAGTGGAGACATTCTCCTTGACTGGATGGCTAAAAGGCAAGTTTGTGGTATCTACAAAACACAGAGAGAATTCTGGTGATTTAAAAAACTATATCCTAGACAGTATGTAAACTCTATGACACTTGGTTACTTTAAAGAGACATTCACAGTGGGATTGAATTAAATCTGGTGGAAGCTGCCTATTGAGGGAAAGAGGGAAGCAATTTACATTCCTACAAAGAAATGAGAAAATTAACTTTTTGTTGATCTTATAGGTGGAGAATATTTTCTTATGAATCAAAAGATCCAAACTTTTTGCGAGTTAAAAAAAAAGTCAATCAAAAATACTAAATATTTGATTAACACTTTGTTTTATGTAATATTCTAAGATGTTATTCCCTTGATGTTTAGTGTGGTTCAGGAAGCATTGATTTAGGTATTTAATTCAGTAAGCATTTATCAGTTTTATATTCTAAATACTGGAAATGGTGGGCATGTATTTGATAAGAATGAGTTTGAATTTAGAAAAGAAAAAGATACAGTTTTTCTGGAAGCCCTGGGTGAAACTACAAGTTCTTTGGTATATTGTTACTTTTCTACCTTGAAAATTTGCAGGGAGGGCCAAAAATTCCTTTGGTAAACATTGTAAGTAAAGCAGAAGGATCCGTAGGTTCATAAACAATTCATTAAAAAAGTGGAGTGCCATTTCATGAAAGACAGAATTAAAAAGTAACTTCCTTCTGACTTGAAAATATTGACCAAAGAAGTATCTAAAATTTTAGTATGGAGTCAGTTTTGGTGTTTACCTTCTTTCTACTCTGGTTATGTGTGGAGAAAATGATGTGGAAGAAAAGGGGAATGGTAAAAGAGTTTAGATTTTTAAATTATATTTTATGAATGAATGCATGCTAATGTTACATGATGGAGATTCATTGTGGAATGTTGGCACATGCATTTAATGTGTGTTACTTTCAGTGTCTTTGCTCCCCATACTTTTCCTCCCACTTCTACTTGTCTACCTCTTGGTTTCTTATCCTTTCTGCTTTATCTTAATTATTTATTTAAGTATTTTTTAGGGTTCCCATATAAGAGAAAACATGATATTTAGCTTTCTGAGTCTGACTAGTTTTATTTAACATGGTGATTTCTAGTTCTATCTATTTTCATGAAAATGACATAATTTCATTTTTATTTATAGCTGAGTAATAGTCAATTGCTACATTTGTCTTATTCATTTATCTGTTAGCAAACATTTAGTCCATTTCTACAGCTTGGCTATTGTGAACTGCACTGCTCTCAGTGTGAGTGTGCATTTATTCCTACAGTATATAGTCTAATTCTTTCTGGAATATGCCCTATGGTAGTATATCTGTGCAAATGATATTTCTATGTGTGGTCTTTTGAGGAATCTCCATTTTTATGTCCATAGTGCTTATAGTAGTTTACATTTCCACCAACAATATAGAAGAGTTCTTTTTCCTGTATCATTGCCAGCACACATTTTTTTTTATTTTTATGAGACTTATTTTTTACTTTAAAAAATTTTTTAACTTTTAAGATAATAAAACCAAGCAAAATAAAATAGAATAAAGCCATTCAAAACAAAACAGTGAAAGTGATACAGGAATTCAAAACAGGATAACAGGATATCAACAATGGCTTTCATATATAATGTATCTTGTTATCTTCAAAGTAGCTGCCCATACCATCAGACCCAATATAATCAAATTGAACAGAATAAAACCAATCAAAACAAAACAGTGAAAGCAATACAGGACTTTAAAACAAAATAATAGACAATTAACAATGGCTACCACTTTCCCTTTTTAGACATTTCCTCTCTTTTCACTTTTACAATATTTGTTGTATATTTTGGATCCCACTAACTCTTTCAGTTTTTCATACTAGGAGACAATACGACATTCACCTATGTGAGTCCAAACCACTTCACCCAAGAGCATGATCACAAGTTGCATCCATTTACCTACAAGAGCCTCATGATTATCTTTCTTTATAGCTGAGTAACTTTCCATTGTTTAAAAATGCCTTATCTTTTTTATCCATTCTGCAGTTGATGGGCAAGCTACTCCTGCTGTTTTCCAGTTGCCTTTCACATGGAGTATTGCTTTCTCTCCTTTGACTTTCTTTCTTTTTTTTTTTTAACTGGGGATCGAACTCATGACCTCACGCTTGCAAGGCAGACGCTCATGCCACTGACCTAAATCCCCAGCCCATCTCCTTTGACTTTCAATCTAGGAATTTCCTTTTGAGTTACTGTGCTTCTTATATACCATATATTGATGGATATTATTTCTTGATCCACTCTGACTGTTTCTTTTTATTGGTGAATTTAAGTCATCTATGTTAGTGGTTATGGCCAACAGGTGCTGGTTCATCTCTGCCATACTTTTTTCCTGCCATTGGCTCTCTGCTTTTCTCCCACATTTAATTATCTTCCCCTCTCAGTGATCCCACTCTGCTACTGTTCCTGGGGATGTAATCATTTTTATCTCTCTCTAGTATATCCTTCAGTACTCTTTGTAGGGTTGGTTTGGTGGTCATGAATTCCTTCAGTTGTTCTTTGTCATGAAAATATCTTATTTCTCTATTAATTTTGAAAGATAGTTTTTCAGGGAACATCAATCTGGGTTGGAAGTTGTTTTCTTTCAGTACTTGAAATATTTCATTCCAAGCTTTTGTTAACTTGATGGTTTGTGTTGAGAAGTCTGTTGTGATTCTGAGGGGTTTTCCTTTATAGGTGATCTATTTCTTTTCTCTAACAGCCTTTACTATTCTGTTCTTGTGCTGAATTTCTGTGATCTTGATTATTATATGTCTGGGTACAGATTTATTTTGGTTATGGCAGTTGGAATTCTATATGCCTCACTTATCTGTATGTCAGGTCCTTTTCTCATGCTTGGGAATTTCTCTACTATTACTTTTGTAAATAGTCTCTTGATGTCATTTGTGTTGATGCCTACTTTTTCACTGGTGCCTATCATTCTTAAATTATTTCTCTTTGCATCGTCTTGCAGCCATTGCATTGTTACTTCCTGGTTCCTTGTTATTTTTAAGAGATCTTTCCTTTTGCAATCTCTAGCTGCCATCTTGTCTTCGAGGTCTGAAAGTTTATCTTCAGTTTCTTTCAAGCAGTTTTGCCAGCTTTCATTGGAGGTTTTAATTTCTTGGATATCTCTTTGAGTCTGTTTCATGCATTCCAGTTGTTTTCTATATTGTTCATTCAAGGTTTCTCTCATTCTCCTATGCTCCCGTTTTTTTCTATGTCTTCTTCAGATACACTCAGCAACCCTTTTATTATGTTTGTCATTTCTTCTTTTACCTGAGATATTATTTCTGATCTGATTTATTTTACAGCCTCATAGTTTCTTTAGTTCAGTTGTCATCATCCCAGAAATTTCAGCTGTGTGACCTACACTTCCTTCATGTCCATATCTCCTGTGTTTGTTCTGTTTGGGCTGGAGGCCAGAGATGGCCTTTTGCTCCTTCATCTTTCCATTTTCCTAGGTTCCTCTGGAAGAGTGGGTGGTGGGGTCCAGATGCTTCCCACCTTGGCTGCCCACCCACTGTGTAGGGGAATGAATCAGGCTTCTGGGTTTCTTATAACCCAGGTTCCCCAGGATGCAGTGGGGTGTTGAGTGAGTTTTTCCAAGGCATAGCTGGCTGGTTCTCCTGGCTTGCACTGGCTATCCATGGTGACTAGCATGCATATAGGGACTTGGCTAGATGCTTCTCTGTGCCCATGCTGGCTACTTGTGGTAAAGTCAAGATATTTTTTAATATAAAATAATATTTAATATTTGATTGTAATATTTTTATTTGTATTTAGTTAATCATTTAAATTTTCACCAATTTTAAATGTAAGGTCAGTAGGCTTAATGTCTATACAATTTGATCATCGTCTACAACAAGGCAATGGAAAAGACTGGATTCACAGCCAAACTGTTGAATTCATTTATTATATTTCTTATTGAACATTACATTTCTCCATAATAAACATGTAAATTAATAAGTTGAATTTTAAAAGCCAAACCATTTCACAAAGAAAGAAATCTGAGATTAAAAAATGATAGCAGAAACTAAATATATACTGAATCTTTTATCTGAGAAGGCTTAATAGTTTCATTGTTTTTGTTGCTGGCAGAAAAGTAAAAGTGAAGCAATTTTAAAATTTGAATATAGCCACTATCAGGAGTAAAATGTTGTATAACTTCTATAACAAATCACAACAGTAACTGCAAATGGCATTAATGTATCATCTTGGAGATCTAGAGGTCAGAAAGCTGAGCTGGAATTCATGGAGTGAAAACTAAGGTGTTAGCCAGACTCCAAGAAAATGGAGATCCCACATGTGTTCATTGCCTCCTGATATCCTGCTTGATCCATTTTTTTATAATAATTGTTGTGAAGAACAATGAGATAAAGTCAGTTTAGTTTTAATTTGTATTTCTATGATGACTATAGATGTTGGACTTTTTTTTCATATACTCTTTGGTCATTTGCATTCCTTTTAAGAAATATCTATTTAGTTTATTTTCCCACTTTTTAATGAATTCATTGTTTCATGGAAGTTGATTTTTTAAAAATTCTTTATATATTCTAGATATTAATCCTATGTCAAAAGAGTATCTCATAAAGATTTCCCCCATTCTAGGCTATTTACTTTATTGTCTCCTTTGCTATGCAAAGGTTTTTAATTTGATGTAGTCCTGTTTGTTGATTCTTGGTATCATGTGCCTTTTGGGTTTTATTCAAGAGGTCTTTCCCAGTGCCTATGGGTTTCCTTACATTCCCCAAATGTTTCCCTTATGTTATCTACAGCAATTCAGTGTTGCTGGTTTTATATGTAGGTCTTTGATCCATTTTTATTCTATTTGAGTGGTATGGGATTTTAGTTTAGGGAGAAGGACATGGATCAAGTCTCAGTTTTCTCTACATGCTTCTCCAGTTTTCCCAGTATAATTTGTCTTTTTTCTAGATGTGTTTTTGGCCCCTTTTGTGGTTGTTTCTGTATTTGATATTTTATTTCATTTATCTCTTTGTGTCAGTCTAAGTTGTTTTTGTTACCATGGCTTCATAATTAACTTGAAATTTGGCATAATGATATCTCTAGTTTTGCTCTTTTTGCTCAAAATTTCTTTGGCTATTCTGGGTCTTTTATGGTTCCAAATGAAATTTAGGATTACTTTTTCTAGTTTTGTAAAGAATATTGTTGGCGTTTTAAAAGGATTGCATTGAATCTATAGATCACTTTGGTTAATATTATCATTTAAAAAGTATTCTGCCAACCACAGAACAAGGGATGTCTTTACATTTTCTAATATCCTCTTTAATTTCTTTATTAAGAGAATGAAAGCATTACAGGGCATTCAAAACCAAATAACAGATAATGAACAATGGCTACAACAATATCTCATTTTCCTTAAAAAATTTGTTTATACTATCACACATGTTAAAAACCAATAAGACACATTGTGGTAGAACCAATGGAAATAGAACAAAAGCATGGTAGGACTCCACATCAAGGTAATATTAAACCAGCAATGGCTGCCATAATGTCTTGTTTTCTTCAAAGTAGCTGTTTATACCATCACACATAATAAAACCAAACAAAACAGAATAAAACCATTCCACCCAATGAATGAAAACCTTATAAGACTTCAAAGCAATATAATGGAGAACCATGATTACCATAAAATCTTATGTATTCTTACCATTTCTTACACTAGGAAGACTATACAGTATTTATACATGTGAGTTTGATTTATTTCACTTATGAGTATGGTCTCAAGTTGCATCCATTTATTTATAAATATCTCAATGTTATCATTCATTATAGCTGAGGAGTACTCCATTTTATAAAAATGCCACATCATTTTAATCTATTCCTCAGTTGATGGACACTTAGCTTGTTTCTAAGATCTGGCTGCTAAAAACATGGGTGCACATATATCACTGTGTTATGACATTTTCAGTTCTTCTGGGAATACATCCAGAAGTGGAATAGCTGGGTCAAATGGGACTTCCAATCCCAGATTTCTGAGAAATCTTCAGACTGACCTATACAGTGCTTGCACCGGTCTGCACTCCCACAGTGTAGAAGTTCCTTTTTCCCCCGCAGCCTCTCCAGCATTTGTTGTTAGTAGTTTTCTTTATCCTGGCCATTCTTTCTGCGATGAGATGGAATCTCAGTGTGGTTTTAATTTGCATTTCTCTGATGACTAGTGATGCTGAACATTTTTTCATGCATTTATTTGTATTTCTTCATCTGAGAACTGTGTGTTCATCTCAGATGCACATTTTTGGATTGGGTCTTGGAATTTTGGGGATTTGATTTATTAAAATTCTTTATATGTTCTAGACAGAAGTCCTTTGTCTGAAGGACAGTTCACTAAGATTTTTTCCCAATTTGTGGGTTTTCTTTTCACTATTCTGGAGATTTCTTTCAACATGCAGAAATTCTTTAATAAGACATGATTCCAGTTATTGATTCTGGGAAGTATTTCCCATGTGGTCTGATTCTTGCTCATGAATTCTCTACCTACCCTTATGTCTTCAAGATTTTTACCTCCTTTGTTTTCCAACAGATTTAGTGTTTCTGTTTTAAAATTTAGATCTTTGATCCATTTAGACTTTAGTTTAGTACATGGTGATAGGCATGGGTCTAGTTTTAGTTTTTAGAATATGGAGAGCCAATTTTTCCAGCACCATTTATTAAAGAGACTATCTTTCTCCCAGTGAATGTGTTTAGCCCCTTTATCAAAGATAAGGTGGCTGAGTGTGTTTGTAGATGTAGTTGTATCTTTTAATCTATTCTATTGGTCTTCAGCTCTGTTTTTGTTCCAGTACCATGTTGATTTTCTTACAGTAGCTTTGTAGTATAACTACAAGTCAGGGATTGTGATGCCTTCTGCCTTGTCTTTGTTGCTTAGAATTGCCTTTGCTATTGTAGGTCTCTTCTGGTTCCAGATGAATTTTAGGAATGATTTCTCTAGATCTATGAGGTATGCTAGTGCTATTTTGATTGGGATTGCATTAAATCTGTATAACAATTTTTGGAGACTGGCCATTTTCACAATATTTATTCTTCCTAACCATGAACAAGGGATGTCTTTCCATTTTCTGAGGTCCTCTTCGATTTCTTTTTCAGGGTATTATAATTTTCCCTGAATGGATCTTTTACTTCTTTCATTAGATAAATTCCTAAGTATTTCATTTTTTTGGATGCTATTGTGAAGGCTGTGGCTTCTCTTATTTCTCTCTCAGTGATATTGTTGTTAGTGTATAGGAATACTATTGATGTTTGATTGTTGACTTTGTATCCAGCTACATTACTAAATTTACTTAATATATCTAGGAGCCTTCCAATGGAGTTTTGGGGGTCTTCTATGTAGAGTATCATGTCATCTGTAAATAATGATAATTTAACTTCTTTTCCTATCCTTGCTCCTTTTATTTCTCTCTCTTGTCTTATTGCTCTGGCTAGTATTTCCAGTACTATGTTGAATAGGAGTGGTGATAATTGACATCCTTGGTTTTGTGCCTGATTTTAAGGTAAAGGCTTTCAGTTTTTGGCCATTTAATATGATGTTGGCTGTTGGTTTGTCATAGATGGCTTTTATCATGTTGATGTAAAGACCATCTATTCCAATTCTCTGTAAGGTTCTTATCATGAATGAGTGTTGGACCTTATCAAAAGCTTTTTCTGCATCTATAGAAATGATCATGTGATTCTTATTTTTGGCTCTATTGATATGGTGGATTACATTTGTTGATTTACGTATGTTGAACCATCCCTGCATTCCTGGGATGAATCCCACTTGGTCGTGGTTTATAATCTTGATGATTTGCTGCATTCTGTTTGCCAATATTTTATTGAGAATTTTTGCATCTATATGCTCAACTATATTTCAAAGAAAAGAGACTTTATGGTAACCTCTGTCGATATCTGGTTGCCTTTTTGTGAAGTGCTGTGTTGCTTGCATTGTTTTGTTCTGATTTGCTTTGTTCTATTCTCTTTTGTTTTATTCTTTAAAATCAAATAAAAATTTTCTTTATTAAAAATTCTGTGATTTTTATTATAACTTTGTTTCACTTTCTTGATTAAGATGACCTAGATATTTACATTTTCCTAAGCTATTGTGAGTCAAATTATTTCCCCAGTTTTTTTTCATTTTTATTTTTAAATTTTTTTATTTTATTTTAAAAGGGAGTAAAATTAAACACAACAAAACAGAATAGAACGGGACATAAGAAAGTATAAATTTCAAAGCTAGACAACCAGAGATCTTCACTATCTGTCATATTATCTCTTGTTTTCTTCCAAAAGATTGTCTATATCTTTGCATATGGGGAGCTCATACTAAACAACATAGCCAATCTTTTCACAAGACGTGTGGTTCACTAGCTCCCACTTGCTAAGCATGGGGGAAGGGAAGGGGGGGACACAGGATGGGGCACAGGACAACATGAGATGTCTGATTCTCAGCCCACAGCCACCCCCCCCCAGAGAGGGGAAGAGTTCCCTGTTCTTCTGGCACCGAGAGTCAACCGCATGGTGCAGGTCCCGACGCACCAGGGTCTCTCTCCTTTGGGCTGCTGAAAGTCTGCCATACTCAGAGCCGCACCCCAGAGAGGAGAGGAGCTCCTTGTTCTCCTGGCACCCTGAGTCAACTGCATGGTCCAGGTCCTGAGGCACCAGGGTCTCTCCCCTGCAGGCACCCTAAAGTCCGTCATACTCACCTGCTATTTCTTTCTGATGAATTGACCATTCCATTTCCAAAGTTCTGAAATGGCCAACAGACCACAGAAAGAATTCTCTTTAGGCTCCTGTTTGAAACCAGCAGCTAGAGCAATCTGCTGGCCTTGCTTCAGGGCCACTTCCCCAGTTTTTATCTCAGTGATTTCACTATTGGTGTATAGGAACACAATTGAATTTTGTGTATTGATTTTTTACCCTGCATTTTATTTAATTTGCTTATCAGACCTAAAAGACTTCTGGTGGAGTTTTTTCAGCCTTCTGTGCACAGACTCATATTATCTAAAATATGAATAATTTGACTTCCTTCTTTTCTATTTGTATCCCTTTTACTTCTTTCTCTTGCCTGATTGTTCTGATTGAAGTTTTCAGTACCATACTGATCAAGAGTGGTAATAATGGACACCCTTGTTTTGTTCTAGATATTAGAGGGAATTCTTTCAGTTTATCCCCATTTAATATGCTGTTGTTTATGGCTTTGTCATATATGACATTTGTAATTTTGAGGTAAGGTCCTTCTATGCCCATTTTCAATAGGATTTTTAGCATGATGAGATATAAGATTTTGTCAAAGGCATTCTCAACATCTGTTGAGATAGTTACATGGTTTATATTTTTGATTCAGTTTATGTGATGTATTATGTTTATTGATATACATGTGTTTTGCCATCTTACCTCATTGGGACAAAACTAATTTTGTCATGACATTTGATCTTCGGTGCTACTAAACTCTGTTAATGAGAATATTTTTGAGAATTTTTTCATTCATGTTTATAAAAGATATTTTTAGTTATGTTTTTTGTTGAGTCCTTATCTGGTTTCAGTATCAGAGTAATTCTTGTTGCATAGAATGCACTTGGAAGGATACCTTCCTTTTATATTATATGGAAAAGTTTAAGGAATTTTGGTATTAATTCTCCAATGGTCTGGTAGAAATCAGCCATCCATCCAGTTGGTCCTCAAATTTTCCTTGTTGGTAGTGAATTCATCCCTGTTTCAATTTCATTGCTTGTATTGATCTATTAAATCTTGTATCTTTTTGTTCAATTCAGTTAATATGTCTAGGAATTGATTTTTTTCCAGATTCTTATATTGATTGGAATATAAAATTTGACAACAATTTCAGATTGTCTTCCGGATCTCAGTGTTGTCTGTTGTAATTTTACATTTTTCATTACTAATTTTATTATTTGGGGCCTTCTCATTCTTTCAGTAAATTGGTTAAGGGTTTATCAATCTTGTTTATCTTTTCAACAAGCCAACTTTTTATTTGCTGATTTTTTAAATTGTACTTTTAGTTTAAATTCTTATTAATCACTTTAAACTTGATTGTATTTTTCCTTCTACTGGTCTTGTGTTTGGCTTGCTTTTTATTTTCTTAAGACTTGGAATGCATCATTAAGTTATTTATGATTTGGGCTCTATTTTTCTAATGTGGGCACTCATAGCTACACACTTCTCTCTCAAAACCTCTTTCATTGTGACCCACACATTGTTTTTCTTTTTTAAAAAATTACTTTTATTGGTACATTTTTTATATACATAATGATCACATTCATCATAGGGAATACTTGTATATAATATATACTGATTCTTCTTTTTTTCTCCAACCTTCTCCACTCTTTTCCACCCTTCTTTCAAATCTTATTTACAAAAGCTAGGTTACAATTCTATTCTCTTTTTTCCTTTTTCTTTTCTTCCTTCCCTCCTCCAACCTCCCTTGTTACCTTTTCCATTTGAACATTTTCTTCCCATTTCCAAGCTTTGATTTATTGAGTTTTTAAAAAACATATTCTATATAATAGTCCTTTGTCTAAGGAACAGGAGGCAATTGTTTTGCAATCTGGGAGTTTCTTTTGTTGTGCAAAAGTAGTTTTAAAAGAAGAGATCCCAGTTGTTGTGATATTTCCTGTGTTATCATTGTTTGATTCATGAAGTTTTGCTTATAACAATGTCTTTAAGAGTGCTACCCAGCTATAAAGAATGATCACATTGAGATATTTATAAATAAATGGACACAACTTGAGACCATACTCATAAGTGAAATAAAGCAGACTCACATGTGTAAATACCGTATAGTCTCCCTAGTATGAGAGTTGATAAGAGTATATAAGATTTTATGGTAATCATGAGTCCCCATCTCATAGCTTTCAATGTTTTCATTCATCAGTTGGAATGGTTTTATTCTGTTTTGTTTGACTTTATTATGCATGATGGTATGAATAGCTGTTTTGAAGAAAACAAAACATTATGATAGCTATTGCTGAGTTAATATCATCTTGCTTAGAAGTCCTACCATGCTTCTATTCTTCTATTACCATTGGTTCTATCATGTTGTGTCTTATTGGGATTTGAATATATGTGATAGTATAAACAAAATTTTTTATTGAAAATGAGATATTATAGTACCCATTGATCATTCTCTGTTATTCGGTTCAGAATGCCCTGTAATTCTTTTATTCTTTGAATGGTTTTATACTATTTTGTTATGTTTGATATTATTGTATTTGAAACTATGCTGTGTTGAAAACTGTTTGAAACTGTACTGTGTTGCCTATGTTGTCCTGTTCTGATCTGCTCTGTTCTGCCCTCTTGTGTTTTATTCTCTTAAAAAAAAAAAAAAAGAGTGCTACCTATTTTATCATCCTTCATATTTAGTGACTCTTTTAATATTTATATCTTTGATCTATTTGAATTTTAGTTTAGTGCATGTGGACAGAAGAATCTAGTTTTAGACTTTGGCATGTAGAAAGCCAGTTTTCCTAGCACCATTTATTAAAGAGGTTATCATTCTTATAGTGAAAGTGTTTGGTTCCTTTGTCAAAGACAAGGTGGCTGAGTATGTTTGGAGTTTTTTCTGCATCTTCTAATCTACTCCATTGTTAGGTCTGTTTGTCAGTACCACACTGTTTTTATCATAGTAGCTTTGTAGTATAACTTCAAGTTAGCAATTATTATGTTCCTTGCCTTACCTTTGTTGCCCAGAGTTGCTTTTGCTATTCTAGGTCTCTTCTGGTTGAAAAAAAACCCCTTAGTATTGTTTTCACTAATTCTTTAAGATATGCAGTTAGTATTTTGATTGAGATTGGATTAAATCTGTGTAACTATTTTGGAAGTATGATCATGTTCATTATATTGGTTTTTCCTATATTCTATTCACAATCTCTTTTTTCAGAATATGGTAGTTTGCATTGTAAATGTCTTTTACCCCCCTTATTAGACAGAATTCAGCAGTAAAGCTTTCAGAATGGGCTTTTATTTGCTAGTAGGTTTTGAATTATATCTCCAATTTCATTGACTATTATCAGATTATTTAAATTTTTATATCTTCCTGTTTCATCTTTGATAATTAATATGTATCTAGCAATCTGTCCATTTCTTCTGTTTACCATCTTATTAGAATACAGATTTTCATAGTAAGTATTGATGATCTTTGGGATTTCTGCAAGATCTCCTGTGATTTTCCCTTTATCATTCTTAATAGCATGGGTTTTAGTATCTTCTTTTTTATGTAAGATTGGCTAAGGGTTTGTAAATTTAATTAATTTTTCAAAGAACCAACTCTTCAATTCATTGATTCTTTGTATTTTTTTCTTGTTCTCAATTGCATCAGTTTATGCTCTGATCTTTATAATATCAAATTTTTAGTATATATTATCACTGCAGCAAGCACTATAATTTCCTCCCTTATCTAAGCTTTAGGCTAGGTTTGCTTTTCTTTTTCTAGAATTTTGATACTGAACATTAGGTTGTTTATTTGAGCTCACTGTTTTTCTGATAAGGAAATTCATTGTTATAAATTTCCCTGATAGGACTGCTTTCATTACCTCCCATAAGTTCCAATATGTTGTACTGGCATTATTTTTTTATTTAATAATGTCTAATTTCTTCTTTAATTTCATCTGTGATATATTGCTTGTACAGAAGTGTATTCTTTCATTGTTATTGGTTTCTTTTGCCACTGATTTCCAATTTCATTGCACTATGGTCTGATAAAATGCATGGGATACCTTTAATTCCTTTGCATTTACATAAGGATGTTCTATAAGCCAGTACATAGTCGGTTTTGGAAAACATGCCATGTGCAGCTGAGAACCAAGTGTGTTCTGATATTGTGAGGTAGAATACTCTGTGGACATCTATTAAGTCTACTTGTTCAAAAGTTTGGTTTTATTCTAATATTTCTTTACTGTTTTTTTTTAGTTGATCTGTCTATTTGTAACAGTGGGGTATTAAGGACCACATTAAAATTGTACTTATGCTTATTGACTTTTTATATCCATTAATATTTTTATATAGTTGGATGTGATGGCATTTGGTGGATGATCATTATCTCTTCCTGTTGGACTCTTTTTGTAACAAGAATGTAGTGACCTTCTTTGTCTCTCTGGGTTAATGTTGGCCAAAATCCGTTTTGTCTGCAAATAGGGTAGCTTCATGTGCTTTGTTCAAGGTTCTTCTCAGGGGGAATATTATTTTCCATTATTTGACTTTCAGTCTATGAATTCTTTTTGTGTTGAATGTGTTTCTTGTATGCACCATATTGTTGGGTCTTGTTTCTTGATCCAGTCTGCCCATGTGTTTGATAGGTGAATTGAGATTATTTATATTGATAGTTGTAACTGACCTATATTGACTTATCAGTGTCATATTATTTTCCCTGTGTTGGTTCCATTTCATTCCCTTCTGTTTAATTGTTTGACTTTCCAACAGATTCATTCTAGTGGGTTTCATGGGATTATAATCTTAATTATCTACAATATCCTTCAAAACATTTTGGAATGCTGGTTTGGTGTTCATAAATTTCCTTAGGTGTTCTTTGTCATGGAAGTATCTTATGTCTTCATCAGTTTTGAAAGATAGTTTGGCAAGGTACATTAATCTGGATTGGAGGTTGTTTTTAATTAGGGTTTGAAAACATCACTCCAAACTTTCCTTGACTTAAGGATTTGTGTTAAGAAGTCTGCTATGATTCTGATGGGTTTTCATTTATAGGTGATTTGTGTTTTTTTCTCTAACAGCTTTTAATGTTCTGTTCATTTTTAATATTTCTGAAATCTTGACTATTATAACCCTTGATATAAACTTTTTAGTTGTGGCTAATTGGAGATCTATGTGCCTTAGTTATCTGTATCTTTATGTCAGCTTTTTTCCCCTATATTTAGCAGGTTTCTGCCATTACTTCAATGAATAGGTTTTTAAAATCCTTTGCATTTTCTCCTGAATTTTTGTTGACTCTGATCAATCTTATGTTCCTTTTTATTTTGATCACCAAGTATCTGTTGGATTCATTTTATATCATCCCTTGCTGTTTTTCAAATTCCTCTCTTCATGATTGCTAACTACAAAATTATTCTCTAGATCTAATACTCTGTGCTCACATTGGTTCATTCAGCTGCATATACTTTCAATAGAAATTTTATTCTCCTGGATATCTGTTTGAATCTGTTTCATGGATTCCATTTCTGCCCTATGTTGGCATTCATGGTTGCCATTAATTTCCTAAGATCCTCTAATTTGTTATATGTATCTACTCTAGATACTAACTATGTCTTTCATCATGATCATCATGTCTTTAGTTATCTGAGAAATGAATTCTAATTTGATTTTTTCAAGAGCCCCATTCATCTGTTTTGTTATTTTTAATGTTATGGCTTTACAGAGGTATGTTGGCTTTTGCATTGTCACACGTCACTGCCCTGTTAATTTCTTTTGTCCAGCTTGAAGTCTAGGGTTGCATCTTGCTTTCATGTCTTTTAATTTTAATTTTTTTAAGTATAATTCTTGCATTATTGCTTGTGGTATATAGCTTTATTGCTAGTATGGAGAACTCTTAGGAAATGACTGTTTCTCAGAGTTGTCTTCCAGGTGTAGCTGGCTTTTGACTTTTGAGTCTGTTGCAAGTTTCTACCTCTTTTACTTATTGGGGATGAGAATTTGTTGCCTATTTGACCTAGCACCTGATTTTTCGGTACTGGCCTAGTACTGTTTATGACCCTCAGAAAATCTCAGTCTTGTTGTACAGGAGGAACAATTTAGTAGAACAACTATGTCACTTTAGGTAAATTAGTACAATCAGTAATAATGATAGCAATAAGCACAGCCTAGAAAAATGACAGACTGTAGTAATCATTAATTTGCCACCATTAAACATGGGAAGATTTTTAGTGATACAATAAAATGTAAAACAAACCAAAAAGTTGTACAAAATAATTAACTCTTTAATATGGTGATTTCACCTTCCTGGGAGATGATTTAAAAGGTGTTAGGGAAAACAGAGAAATAGAAGAGTAAGATAGAGGCAAGGCTGGAGGACAAAGGAAGGTTATGCAAATTTTGGTAAACTGGTGAGAGAAGAGGGAAGAAAAGAGGAAGAAACTGAAACAAGAAAAGAACTAAACAACAAGATTAAAAACTCCCTGAGGAACAATGTTTATAGTCATATAAAAATAAAAACAAACAATCAAGAAAAAGAAAGCAAAGAAAGGAAGAAACACAAATGTCCACTTCAGGGCATGTCTCTGTGGTCACTAGTAGTCCAAGGGTGCAGAAAGAGCCCAGATCCATACTGACCAATGCCAGTAAGTCTGTGGTGGAATTACAGCAGGGTGACGGATAATTCTAATAAGCCTACACTTTTAGCTCTGCAGAAGTTAAGGCTGCTTTTAAATTTTGGCTGTGAGTTTGGGACCTGAGCTGTTCAGCCCACAACACTGTTGGTTAGGTTAGTATTATATATAGCTGCAAAATTCCAGGATGCTGGTACAGATCTAAACCTCTTTTCTTTTCATGATGCTCCAGACAGTATCTGCATGGTAGCTCTTTTCAGTCATTCCTTTCTCCCTTGGTTCTCAAGGGCCCATCTTTCTTTCAGCAAGTATCCAGCTCTCTGCTCTTTTACATATCAGTCCTCTTCCTGGGGTTTAAGATTTTACTGTATTGAGCTACCAGGTGCATAAAAGTTTTATAAAAAGAGAAAAACACTAAAAGAATTAATTTTTATGTTAGAATTTCAGGCATTGAATTGTGCATGTTTGTTGTGACTGACAGATTGTGGAGGTATTTCACAAGCTGCTGCTATCTCTGATGGTTTTGGACAAGATCTCCAAATCTGTGTGAGCTTTAGTTTCCTGATCTGTAACATGGAGATATTATTACCTACCTCCAACCAATCATTTACATAATAATGCACTCTGTATAGTATCTGGGACATACATCCATGCAAAACAAAATGTTTTGTTTCCTCCTGCTTTTCAAGTGACTTTCAAATAATGGTAGCTGATACAGTTAGCTATGCTAACTGGATATTGAAGACAATCACATTTTAGGCTCTTTCTGAGTACTTTAGTGTAGTGCCTCTCCCTATTTTCCCATTCTTTGTGGACTTCAGGCCCTGGTTTATTATGATCTTGCTCCAGCTATGAGGAATTGAAAAGACTTGCCTCACCTGCTTGGTCACCTCTGTTGCCTGCTGTGGCTGCCCATTCTAGTGGTGTTACTGTGGAACCTAGTATCCACCACTCCTGTGCTCATTCAGTGTGTAAGATCACGTGCAGAGGCAGATGGACCTCCTCCAAAGTGTATTCACATGTCAAACTGGTGTTGACACACATGTACACACTCCCTGCGAGGCTAACACAAGGTTTGTTACTTTTATAATTTAGATCTCTGGGAAGAGCAAGGCAGGCCTCTCAATACAGTTCCCAAGAGTTTTTATTGTGGTCAGGGAGTGGGATCTTAGTTAGATTTTCTGCACATAAGGATGCCTATTTGAATCAGGAGGGAGTAGTCATGGCTTTTTATTAACTTGTATTGATATGGGGCAGAAGGGATAAAGGGAGGGATGATTCTTAGAAGCTGACCAATATCAAAAGTTGGAGTGATACATTGCACTTTACTGCGGTTGTGCAGGGATTTTCAGTGCTAAGCACGCAAGGTTGTAGCTCATTGGCTTACTCTTACCTGCTCAGCGATGTACCAAGATGTTCAGACACAAGGGAACTTCTGGAGTTAGCAAGACTGTACCAAATGTTGAGCAGGCCTGCACTTGTATCTGTGGCTCCAGTCTAGACACCCCTTTTCCTCATGGTGAGTTTATTGTAGGAGAATTGTTTGGTTTTTCCTTTCAGACGAATCTGCTCACAGTGTCTAGCAGAAATGTTTCATTGCTACTGCATTTCAAAAACAATAGTGTCTGAGTTTTTAGTGCTTTTTGTATAAACTTAGGCAAGACCCTTAATCTCTAGATACCTCAAATTGTTCATCTAGAAAAATGGAAGTAATATTTCCCCCAATTTCTTAGGGTTTTCAGATTTATGTGAGATTATATGTATGGTATATTTTGCATGTTGTTTAACATAATCACTAAGTAAATGTTTTTATTAATAAATTATATTTTTTGATTCCTTATTTTTTATATTATTAGTACATGTTTGCAATGCATGTGGTTTATAGTCATTCTAGGGATTAGATACATGTACATAATACAGATTGTTTCTTTTCTTTTTTTTATTGTTTCTTTTTTAAATCTCCTTCTCCTTCTTTCCCACCTTGCTCCCCCATCCTTTTAACCCTCTTTCTCCATGTTTATTCTTACTGTTGTTACTAATCTTATTTCATGTTTATGACATATAATGCTTACACACATTGAAGTTACTAACTTCCTTATGTGGCATATGTTTGAAATAAAAAATTAAATTAATACAAATTAAAAAATCAAATAGAACAAGAAAGTTTATAAGGAAAAATATAAATTTGTCTTGTTTTCCTAACCCACTTCCCAAAGTAAGTTTTTCAACTCATGTTGTTATGAAAAGTATGCCCATGAGGATATTTGCTGATTTCCCTAGTTTGGACATGCCTAATGACCAGTAGATAAGAATTTAACCATCTCAAATTGTCCATACAGTCTCACATCTCTTTCTTTCATGCTCTGGTATGGTTATATTTCATTATTCTTATAATTATATAAATATGGTTCATTATAGCTATAGAATTTCCTTTCTTATAATTTTTTTGTTTTTCATTGGTTTGGGATAAAAAATCACTACCTTTTATCCATTGTGTTAGTTTTAGTTATCACCATTCTTAACATTTTCAAGCAACTTCAGGTTTGTAACATACCTGTTTATATTATTTTCTAAATAAGCATACATTTTAGGTGATTGTTTAGGAACAACTCACAGATACATTCTACCCACTACATAGATGCCATCATGGTACTTATTTCTTATACTACATTTCTTAATTTCACATTTCTCTCTCCTTATTGATGTAATTATCCTGGAATGTTCTATAGTAGTTTCCAAGTAGAGGTCCACAGGATGTGATTTTTTAAAGATAATTTTATGTCTCCATATTATATTATCCTATATTCACATGATGGATTACCAGACTAGAATCCTAGATTAAAAATAATTTTACTGAATAATTATTCAAAATATTCTTCAAATTGACTCAAGCTTCCCGAGTCACTCTAGAGGTCTATTATTATTGTTTCCCTTAAAAAAAAAAAAGATGAGTTCTTTTTTTTCTCTTTCTCTGGACAGTTTTAATATTTTAGTTTACATCAATATTCTAAATTTCACAGTAATATGTCTGGGCAGTGGTAACTTTTCATTTATTGTTTACAGTCTGGAGGTTTACAAGATACATGTGATTAGACCATATCGATGTGAATAGTATCTCTATATTAAAGTCAAATTATATGTGACCTTTATTACTTCTGAAAAATCCCTTTACAATGGTAGATATATTTGTGTCATGTTGATTAACTAAAAGAATATGTATGTACACCAAAGACTGGGACTCTTGGGACTATATTAGTGTGTTTTCGGTTACTGTAATGGAATATCTGAGTCAGATTACCTTGCAAAGTGAGCATATTTATTTATCTTAGCATTTCCCCCTAAAATAGCTTCACTTTAATCTTCATCATTAGTTAACTGAAATCAGTTAGTTTGTTTATTTTACGTATTACCATGGCCAAAGCATAGAAAAGAAAATCAACACAAGAAGTCATACAAATAGCAAACACATTCCATAAATGATTTACATATAGTACTTAAAATGACAATTGTATTTAATTCAGTAATTTCTTAGTGTTTTTAATGAAATGCCAATAAATATTTAATAAATGGAAACTATAAGGAATGATAATACCCACCAAGAATGAGAATGTGGTGAAGTACTTTAGTGATTAGCAGTGTGTGTTTTGATTAATTTTTAACAAATAAAAATAACTTTATTTTTTCTGATTTTAAAAATGAATAGTCATGTACAAAGTTCAAATATAGCAGAACTTCAACTAAAGGAAAAATTAAAATCCCAAATCTTTCCTTCCAGACTAAACCACTGTTGACATTTTGCTGAATCTCTTTAAACAGTTTTCTATCAAGATATACACAATAAAAAAGATATACATACTATTAAATTGTTACTGTAGTATTACACATATTACCTGCCACCTGGACATGAAGGTACTGTGTTTAGTGAACCATATAAGTGGTGAACTCCTAGCTTCCTTGTGCTTTCTAACAATAGCAGTTTTAAAAGGAACACCCCTGAACAAATATTCATCCACACTTGATGAAGTGTATACTGAAAGAAATGATACCAACAGAATATTGAGCATAGAATACAACACTTTAAAATTTTGATCCATCAAGATACAATACATTCCAGAAATATAGAGAATTATGTTCTCAATATTGATCATATCATTCATTCACTCTTTTTTCATATCTCCAACAGTCAATACTGTCAACATACATTTAAGAATATTTACAAAGAGAGATTTAAAAGTTAGGTTTCTATTGGATTAATAAACTGAGGTTCAGTATTTTTTCCACTGGTTTTTGCCATTGGTATTTTTCCAGTACCTATCACTTATTCCCTCTTCTTTCTCATTTTTTAGTATAGATAGTTATTTTTTCTGTTTTTTAATGCCAATTGTATAATAGGAATTTTACAAAGTTGTTATGCTGAAAATATTTGTGTAGTCTTTCAATGTTAAGATTTTGTATTTTATAGGTAAATTTTGAGTAGTTACCAGTACTTTCTGGAGTTTAAGGTATGCTTAAAATTATCAGTTCCATTTTCCAAAGATATTTGTCTTAGTTACTTTTCTTATTGCTGGGACAAAATACCTGACATCCAGACTTAAGGGAGGAAAAGTTTATTTATCTCACAGTTTGTAGAGGTTTCAATCCATAATTGGCTGGCTCCAAGGTAGGGTGGCTTGGCAGAAGGGTACTAGTTCATAGTGAACAGACTCCAACAAAGCAACAAGAGAGAGAGAGAGAAAGGACAGCCTCTTTTTGTCTCTTATATTGCATATAACGCTGGATGTACCATTCACACCCTTAATCCCAGTGTTGGACCATGAGTCAATCACACACTCCAGATTTAGCACCCCCTCACCATGACTACATGAGGCTTTGAGGTGACATCCAGACACAAATTATAACATTCTTCCCCTGATCTCCCAAATACTTATGCACATTTCTTTATGCAAAAGGCATTTAGTCCATCTCCAGGAGTTACCAAAGTGCTAACAGTTTCAGCATTGCTGAAAAGTCCTAGTTCCAAGTCTCCTTTGAGATTTAAGGCAAACTCTTAGCTGTACTTGTACAAATGAAAAGAAAGTTAAATACTTCCAACATTCAGTAGTACAAAATAGACATTTCATTCCAAAAGGTACAAGTAGGGAGATACAAAGGAATGTGACCAAAGCAAGTCCAAAATTCAGCAGAGCAAACATTAATTCCTGTAATTCTGTGTACCATATTTGAGGCAATCTGTGGGAAGTTGTGTATGCCAAAAGGCTTGGGTGGCTCCACCCTTATGGCATTTCCAGTGGTTAAAGCACCCATGGCTACTCTTTCTTGGGCACACTCTGCTCTCTCCTTGCAGGTTTCCTCAAACAATCCATGTTCCTGGCTTCTCCAAATTTCTGGGGTCTCCACTGTATCTTCCTGGTCACACTCACAGCTTCATACACTGCTCTCTCTGGGGCACATAGGCCTTCTGAAATCTGAGTGGGAGCCTTCCTGCCCCTACAATTCTCGTGTCTTCTTTGCACCTAAAACCGGCACCATATGGATGATGACAAGGTCTGCTACCAGCTGTAGCAGTAGACAGATTTTCTTCCTTCTTGGCTGTAGAGATTGACTGCCTGTAAGCCAAATCCTGAGGAGCAACTTCCCTAGGATGCTGTCATTCTGGAGCATGGTGCTACGGGACTTTCTTCTCAAAGTAAAGTCTTTCACGTTTGCAACTTTGAGGCTGCAATGGGTGGAGTCCTTCTGCTTCTTGTGATGCCCTAAGGCCATCTTTCTGGTTGTCTGGAATACTTAGCTCTTCCTTGCGAGTCTTTTCAGTGAACAGTTTGTCCTCTGTTCCATCTTTGAAGGCCACAGCTTTGTTGGAGCTTCATTTCTGGCAAAAATCACTGTTTTGAATCATTCTTCTGGGCTATTTGCTCTTGTTTCTCAACAAAGATCTGACTACAAGTCCCCAACAGTAGTGACACCACTGCCTCCATATTTAACTGTTTTGAATTTTCTTCTGCAAGGTTAATTAGTCTGCCACTGTTTTTTAATTCAATTTAATTTTTTTTTTTGTGTGCCAGGAATTGAACTCATGACCTTGCATTTACCAAGCAGGCACTTACGCCACTGAGCTAAATCCCCGACTAAGTCTGCCACTCTTAATCTCAGTCTCAGGCAAAGTCTCTGGACATGAGGACAGTGCAGGAAATCTTTCTGCCAAGCCATAAGACACATCATCTGGAATTCAACAGACATTTCAATTCTTCTTATAGCAGAAAACTCCCAAACTTGATCTTTATTGCCTTTCTGGTCTTCTAAGCTCTGAACAGAATCCCCCATGGAGTACAGTGTAAAGTGTAGTTTTTCAGTATACTTTTTCAGTGCTATTTTTTCAGCCAGCATTTTGGAACCTTTCCAAACTCTTCACATAAGCCATTTCCAAAGGCTGCTTAACTACATGGTCAGGTATAGTCACAACAATGATACCACTTCTGGTACCACATTCTGTCTTTGTCACTTTTCTTGTTGCTGAGATAAAATATCTGCTGTCCAAGTTAAGGGAGGAAAGTTTACTTATCTTACAGTTTTTAGAGGTTTCAGTCCATAATCAGCTGGCTCAAAGGCAGGGTGAGTTGGCAGATGAGAACAGTTCATGACAGGGTGACTGTATAGCAAAGCAAGGGAGAGAGGAAAAGGGCAGCCTCTTTTTTCCATTATATTTTATGCAGGGCACCCACCCTAGGATGGGTGTAGCACTAACACCCTTAATCCCAGCTTTGCACCATGAATCAATCACTAAGTCTAGATTCAACCACTTCTTAAAAGCCTCCCCCCACCACTGTGATGGCATTAGGCTTTGGATGAGGGAGATATCTAGATACAAACCATAACAACATTGAAAACAGAACAATCATATGATGCAATCACTGTGGTGAGAATATGTTGAAAGGAAAAGAAAAAAAAAGAAAAGGAAAGGAGAGGAAAGGAAAGGAAATTATTACTTGATAAAGATAACTGCACTCCCTTTATGGTGACCTATACACAATAGTCAAGACATGGAAACAAGTTAGGTGTCTGTCAACAGATGAACAGATAAAGAAATTGTGACATACTTATGGTGAAATATTATTTTGCCTTTATGAAGAAGGATCTCTTGCTCTTGGTAGCAACCTGCATGAGTCTAAATGTACTAAGTGAAATAAGTAAGACAAAGAAAAAATACTTCATTATTTCACTTATATGTGGAATCTATAGAAAAAATGAGTACATAGAAACAATAGGTAGGAAAGTGGTTATCAAGGGGAGTAGGGATGGGGGAAATTGCAACATAGGTCAAAGGGAGCAAAGATGATGTTCTCAAAGGAGTTAGTGCAGTGGTCTGAGATATAGTATGAGGATTATAGTTAATAATAGTGTATTAATATTAGTAATTCCTATATTTTTAGTAATTGTTCTTATATTGAAAATTTATTAAGAGTACATTTTAGGTCTTAGCACACACCCATAAGGCAATGTATGTATGAGAGATAATGGATGTGTTTGTTGATATTTTGACTGTTACAGTCACTTCTCTGTTCATATGAATCAGTTTGCATTTCATAACTGCTGTACATACTATTTTTAAAGTAAAGAAAAAATTTAAAGAGCTAAAAAGAAAAAGACGCTTTCCTCCAGTATTTAAACAGAGGACAAGGGAAAGGGCAGAGAAAATGGGACATATAGGCAGACATTTTACAGTTGATGAAGGCACAAAGCCCCCAAGCAGTTATTACCTTATCACATCTCAGTAAAATGAGAAACTGAATCTATGTGATTAAGGAGAATTGCCCCCAGTAAAATTTAGTTTTTTATTTATTCCAAGTTGACATTCAGTCAAAACAGAGAAATACTTTTACTGATTCAACAAATAATTTATAAAATACCAGCTACTCTGCTAGATTTTGATTCAGAAAAAAATATTGATTTCAAAAACAAAGTTAAATTCTCCCTTCTGGCAAAGAGCTCATAGACTACAACAGTCACGCATGCACAAGTGTCTGTAAAAGCCTAGAATCCTGTCTTCATTCTGTCTTATCCCACTTCCAAACTGTGAGATGAACCATTGATAAAACCCTAACAATTCTTATTTGTTAAAAATATTTTTATGATCTCAAGAGGATATACTCAGCCTCCCTTCTTCTGCATTCACATTCTTGACTACCTCTCTGAAGGTGTCAGTGATACTTTTGAGATAGTTCATGGGTGGTACTCACCAAACCTGCAATGTGTTTGATGCCAAGAAGATGTTTTCAAAACATCTGTATTATTTAACAGGCCAACACATTTTGTGAAAAACATTTGTAAGTGATTCCATCAGAAATTATGTATTCATTTGAGGCAATGGAGGGAAATATTTGAAAACATTTGGCCATTTTAACTCTAGATGCATGTGTGTGTGCATGTTTTGAATGTGCGTACATGAATTTGCATATGTTTTTGTAAGAGTACAATTTTACATACAGTTGTTGTTAAGTTGATACACTTTCTGTATTTGGTTTTGTAGGAGGGCTTTCTGAATTACAAATAGTGATTAAGGATAAGAACTAAGATCTGTTTTTAAATGAGAGAAATAATGCTCTCATTGCTATATTTACATTGTTCATTATTTTGTGAAAAAAATAAAATTTCACAGCTGAATAATGAGAATAATAGTCTTCAAAAGTTCATGATATAAACATTGATATTTTCATTTTACATCATGGAAAACATTCAGTATGATTGAGTAATTGAAGTTCCTTAGTTTTTCTAAAGCAAAATGCCAAGTTTACTGCTCTAACCCTGGTACTGCAGTTATCCCAAGGATAAAGGCCTGTCTCATCTGTAAAATCCAGAATGGTGAGTTAGTGTCCAATTATATAAACTCCCTCTTCACTGTGTGTTATAGATTAAAAACTGGTGGTCAACTTAATGCCAGGGAGTTAAATTATCATGGCACTGAGCGTAGATGTTTGAACTGAGGAAAGTTGCCAGCATAAATAGAGACATGGAGAAGGAGAAGCTAGGTGTTGAGGAGTTGAGGTATTGTGAGTTCTCCTATGTGTTGCTGTTTGAGCCATTAGGTTCTCCTGGAGAAGCTCTGGTCCTTACATTGAGCATTGCTTCCTGGCTCCAGAGGGGAAGACATGTGCCGCTGGGTCTCCAGGATGCACTCCTCATGCTGGTTTCCTGGCATGTACTTGACTGTGCTTGTCTTTGGAGGAGCTTGGGACTTCTGTGTTGCTGAGGATGGCTGTGGTGCTTTTCAGGACAGCTCTGGTCTTTGTTTTGAGCATGACTTCTTGGCTCTAGCATAAAATCCTCAACCTACCAGCACAGCTCCTCACCCTGCTGGCATAGCCTTCCTTGCTTCTACCACTGACCTTTGGGCTTTCCCAATGCAGAACCATAAAAGAGACTGGCATGAGTCCTTCTCATGGGCTCTAGACCTCCAGTTGGACTTGTGGGAAGCATTGTCATGAGTTCTGGGTTTTCATCTGGACTCATGTGGGATATTGCTGTGAGATTCAGGCCCTTGGCTAAATAGTCTGTGTCTTAGGTGCTGTGGATAGATTTCCTGCATTTTCTTGTGTTACCTCTGGGTGACCGTCATAAAACAATATTATAAATTCCATGTCCTGATTTTAATTGTTCACAACCCTTGACTACAACACTGCACTTCTCTCAGCACATTGTAGTAGAGACATTGTGCTGTGGACTTTGAAGTCAAGTACTATATCTGTGCTCAAATTCTAATTCTGTTAACTTACTAACTGTGCATATTGGGCCTGCACTCTACCTTGTCTTTACCCACAAGCATACTTACAATGAAAATTTGTTGTGATAACTTTTGGACAGAGTTAAGTACTCAGATATTACCAAGAGAAATTGTGTCAGCCTTCCTACGGTGGTGTTAAGAGAGTAAAACAAAACAAAAGCAAATAAACAAAACCATGATTTGGGCAACATAAGCATTTTGGGAAATGGAGATCTGGACATAAAGGCAATAGGTGATAGAAGTCAATTTTGAGCCATTGCAGTTATCACATGTAGAGATATAGGCCTTTTGCCATAATTAATCTGTTTTACATATCTGCCTATGTTCCAAAAGGTATTATACTAAGAATTTAGAAACAAGCTGATTTGAGAATGTGAAAGAATTGGAATTGATGAACATTTTTACAATGCTGAAGTTGATTTGCTTGTTTTTTTCACCCTTTATACAGGGTGAAATGGCCTGATGGCCTATGCATCTTCAAATGCATACTCAGCAGTAAGCATTTGAATGTTGCTATGTGGAGAAGGATTCGATCTTGATCATCACTGAAGTCTGAGTTGCATGCTGGTAAATTTTTTGCCAACTCTGATCCCTCATCTTTTCAAAAAATGGTCTTCTAATTGACTGTCTTTCTTCTGTTGCCCATTGAATGGGATTCAGAAACATTTCCTGATGGGAGGTATTGTCAGTTTGAAATGACATAAAACTGGTTCTGGGGTGATTGTGCTGAAGTGAAGATACAGATACAAAAATTATGATTCAGGGAGAGTAAAATTTCTTCTGGAATTTTTAAGGTAGATTACCAAAGAAAAAGGATCTGTACAAAGAAAGAACTAAAACCCAAACCAAACCAAAACAGTTTGTGAAAGACTTCCCTTGAGTTTTTAGCTGAACATATCATGTATAGTATAAAATTCCACAAACTGGACAAGCATGCATGTTAATAATCTTTTCAGGAAAGACAGACATGGCAAAGCAAGTTGGAATTTTTATACAGGGAAGCAAAGACAGTACCAGTAATGCCATGTTCCTCCTGAACAGTTCAGCTCAGAGGCCACAAATCTTGGAAAATTACAGCCTTTGACTTGGCTGTAAGAAAGTTGTGTCTTCAGTCATTCAAAATATTCCCCAAACTTTAGACAGAAGTTGTGGGAAGTTGAAGTCCTTAGGTCTGGCTGGCCACCCTGGCAGAAGAGAGAGTCTGAGTGTGCTCAGACTCTCTGTTCCTCGGCACACTGAGTAGAGCATCCCTGCCAGGGCCACCCCACTCGGAGCCTGCGCCACAGTGCATCCCTGCCTTCCCTAAGCCTGCTTCTGCCCTTCCTGAAGCTCAATCCCACCCTTCTCTAAGCTCACTTCCGCCCTCCCTCTTCAGTCTACATATACTCCTGCACTTTCTCAGTAAAACCAGATCTGCACCATCAGCCTGATCTTCAGAGTTGTCTCTCTGTCACCACTTGCCAATCCCCTGCGGCCCCCCCAAAAGCCTGCAAGTGGTGCCCAACATGGGGCTTGAGTGCCTCCTCAGACTCGGTAAGTGGCCCCCACACACATCATGGGCCCCAAGCTTCACAAGGAGCAGCACCCACAGGCACAGGCTCTTGCTGCCCTCTTGCCTATTCTCAATATTGGGAAATCCTTCTCCCCCTTAATCCCTGGCTCCACAATGCTTATTATGGGACCCTCAGACTTGGACTCAGCTCCTAAAGTGAGTCCAAGCAGCTGAACAACATGAAGGGAAAATCTTTCCCCTGGGACTCCAACCTGCTCTGCTCACCATCAGAGTGTGCCTAACCGGCTTGGACAGCATCACTGGGATCGATTCAGAGGCCTTTCTGCTGTTAGTGGATCCTGCTGTTTGCACCGCTGCGGTGCCCGCAGGGGGTCCATCCCTTACTCGAGACTTGGAGAACCATCTCTCACCAAGTCAGCAAGATCAAATCGACCCAATAGAGGAGAGGGCCTCTATTCTGCCGCTTAAAGTAACAAAAATATACCCTTCTCTCGAGCCCTTAATGGCTCCAAAGATGGCACTGAAAGAAGGGTCCCCATCCCAGCAGAGTTCTCCATGTGCTGGCAGGCTGGAACCTCCGCCCTGTCAGACGATGAAAGCGGAACTTGACAGGGATGACCCGCCTGCCTATCCGGCAGCACCACCTACTGGCGATGTTGGGTCATTACACCCTGAAGATCCACAGAAATCCTACCATCAGACAAATATAAATAGAAAATCTCAGTCTACCACTATAGAATGGCATGATTATTATGAGGGCTTGTGTGGTACTCAGGATAATCGGGCAAAACATTGGGAATGGGAGAAAGAGGTAAATTGGTGAGTTTCCTGTTAATTTACATCAGAATCCTGCTTGCCCTTTGCACTGGTAATCCTCACGAACATACCACCTTAACGCGCCTCTGGGAGGCAGTCAAGGAGGATGGCATCCAAGGGCCTTTTGCCCAACAACTCATTGAAACAGTATGGAACTTAATTGTCCAACTGACTGGAAACAGCTATCGAGAGCTACTTTTAGTAGCGGTCAATACCTAGACTGGCTGGCTATCTGTAGGGATGAATGTGAATAACAAGCCTTAAGAAATCAGCAAACTAATGTTCCCCTAGATTATGATCGCTTGGTAGGAGAGGGACAATACTCCTCCCCTGTGACACAAGCTATGGGGCCCCCACAATATTTTGATCAAGTTTGGCTAGTGGCCCTGAGGGCATTTTAAGCACTGCAAAGTGGGGTCCACTCCCCCCCCACAACAAGCTCCTCCAGGGCCCCAATGAGGACTTTGCTTCCTTTGCCTCTAAAGTAATGGAATTCTATAAATGCAAAGTCCAACACACAGAGGCAGCAGAAGCATTAGCTAAGGAACTAATCTTCAAAGGAGCTACTCCTACATACCAAACATTAATAGCTCCCATAAGACATAAAGATTTATATATATGAATATTGGCCTGTTGTAAAGTAAATGCCCAGGAAGCACATGGCCTGGCAGCTGTGTTAGCTGCTCATTTGCAACTGGGGACCAACACCTCCCAAGAGACCTTATCTTTATGTTTTACTTGCAAGTCGCCAGGACATTTTGCTAACAAATGCCCAACAATGGGGGACACTAAACCAAAGCCCCCTACAATGTACCCCAAATGTAAACATGGTTATTACTGGGAGAAAGACTGCTGCTCTAAGACTGATAGAGAAGACAACCCTTTAAACTCCAAACAGGGCAACCCTCAGCCTGGCAACAAAAAAGGGACCCAATAAACAACAAACATAACTCACAGGTATTATTGATATAAAGGATTGCTTCTTTCCTATCTCCCTACACCTTGAAGACTGACCAAAAGTTGTCATTTCTATACCCCAAACTAACCACAATGCCCCTTGTGAGAGATACCATTGGACAATCCACTGCAGATTTTAAAAGATTACTTAATAGAAACTGCTGCTTTCTGCTCCTCTCTCTGCTTCTTACAGGCCCCCAGGGAGGGGAGGACACCAAAGCCTCCACTGAGCCTGGAATTTGGCCCAGAGAAGGAAGGTAAAGAAATAATGTTGCTTGTTTCAGCTGCAAGGAAAAATCAGGGTTATGGTTCAATCTACTCAAAACACAGTACAAATCTCCCTAGATTATTGTATTGCTCAATTGGTTATTCTTCCCTTGACAGAAACTGGAAAATCTGTAAGTAAAGAAAAGGTACATAGGGATTTTGGATCTTTTGATACTTATTAGAGAGGTAGGACACTGCTCTGGCCTGCCTGATCTACTCCAGTTTTTCCTATCACCTGTGCACATGCTTTATAAATCCAGAGTTTACACTGCACTGGTGCTCAGATCCCCAAGAACAGCAGGGCCTCCAGCCCAGAGCAGGAGCACCACCTACATATCACAGGAGAGCCCAAGGTACCTACATATAAAAATACAGTTTCCATTTTTTTATACCTTGCCACAAAAATTCATTGTAATCTTCAGGTCTAAAAGTAATTAAATGTGCTAAAAAGTTAAATTAAAAAAAACACAAAAGGGAGAGTTCACCTTCTAATAGATTTCATTTGGCAGTATATACCATTTAAATTTAAATTGTAATACAGATATAACTACTGCACCAGAAAGATAATGCAATCAAATAAAGTCTAAAACCAGTCCATTGGAAATATCTTCATACTGGATAATAAAAACACCCAGTCCAGTGCTAATGTGGGGTTGAGGGTATGCGTGTGTTTTTCCAGGAAAAGCTAAATGCCCTATATGGGTGCCAGTGTGTGCTGTCCAGCTGTATCATGAGCCCAAACCCAGAAAAGGTGTTGATTCCTCTCAAGAAGCTGATGCCCAGTCCTATGGCAGTGATGCCTTGGAGACCACGCCACAATCGATAGAAAAGGATGAAGCTAGAATTGACCCAAGATGGCCATGAGATGGTAATCAAAAATAAAAAAGGTCCAAATAGATGATAGAAGTACATGCTAAGTCCTATGACAAAAATACATTAATTATAGATAAGATTTTGTCTTTTTCAAATTCTTTGATAAGAGATCTCTGCTAATTGACCTACAACAAATCTGACTAGTCTATTTAAAATTACAAAATGTACAGCTATAGAAAAATTTGTGTAATTCAATTTGGCTAAAATATATTTGAGTGCACTCTGATTGTATAAGATGTTTGTTAGTCAGCCTGGGAATCTGTCTGTTTGCCCAGTCAAAGCTGTGGTTGGAAGTCACTGAGCTAGTGATCGCTCACATGTGTGGAGCCAATAGCACAAGTGCCTGTACAGGAGTGTTCAAGTGGCACAGGATGCCTGATGCCTGAGAAACACCCTGAGGGCACAGCGTGTTGGAGGTGACAAGTGCTTTAAAC
>PVJX010007527.1:0-70487 GCA_004027295.1 Dolichotis patagonum
ATGATTTGCTTCATCCTGTTTGCTACTATTTTATTGAGAATTTTTGCATCTATGTTCATTAGGGAGATTGGCCTAAAGTTATCTTTTTTAATTGGGTCTTCTCAGGTTTTGGTACTAGAGTAATATTTGCTTCCAGGAATGACTTAGGAAGAATTGCTTCCCTTTCAATTTCATTGAAGAGTTTGAGGAGTGTCGGCATTAAGTCTTTGTATTTCTTGTAGAATTCCACAGTGAATCCATCTGGGCCTGGGCTCCTCTTTGTTGGCAAGGTCTTAATTACATTTTCAATTTCATTAAGAGAAATTGGGTTATTCAGCAGTTTTACATCTTCCTGATCCAGCTTTGGTAGTTCATATGTATCTAGGAATCTGTCTATTTCTTCAGTGTTATTGAACCTATGAGAGTAGAGGTTTTCAAAATAGGTGTTGATGATCTTCTGTATTTCCACAGAGACTGTGGTAATTTCACCTTTTTCATTCCTTATTGCATGAATTTGTGTTTTTTCTTTCCTTTTTTTAATAAGGCTGGCCAAGGGCTTATCAATTTTATTGATTCTTTCAAAGAACCAACTCTTTGATTCATTGATCCTTTGTACTGTTTTCTTAGTCTCTATTGCATTAATTTCTGCTCTAATTCTTATAATTTCCCTCCCTTCTTTTGGTTTTTGGCTTGGCTTGCTCTTCTTTTTCTAGATGTTTGAGTTGTAGCATCAGGTTGTTTATTTGTGTTCGTTCTGTCTTCCTGATGTGGGAACTCAATGCAATAAATTTTCCTCTGAGGACTGCTTTCATTGCATCCCACAAAATCCAATAAGTTGTGTTTGTATTTTCATTTTCTTGTAGATATTGTTTAATTTCTTGTTTAATTTCCTCTATGACGCACTGATTGATCAAGAGTGTATTACTCAGTTTCCATGTGTTTGTGAGGTTTTTGCAGTTGCTTTTATCATTAATTTCTAATTTCCTGGCACTATGATCCGAAAGCATGCATGGGATAATTTCAATTCTTTTTCATTAACTTAAATATGTTTTGTGGGCTAGTATATGGTCTATTTTAGAGAAGGTCCCATGTACTGCTGAGAAGAATGTATATTCTGATGTTCTTGGATGGAAAACTCTATACATATCTATCAAGTCCATTTGTTCACAGGTATGATTCAGTTCTGTTATTTTTTTGCTGATTTTCTTTCCAGTTGATCTGTGCCTCTGTGTTAGTGGCATGTTAAAATCTCCTGTTATAATTGTGTTATTGCTTATTGGCTTTTCATTTCTGTTAATATTTGCTTTGTGCTCTGGAATTTGGTGCATATATATTTAAGATTGTTATCACTTCCTCTTGAAGTTTTCCCCTAACTAGTAGGTAGTGACCTTCTTTATCTCTTTGGATCATTCTTGGTTTGAAGTTAACATTGTTGGCAAACAGGATTGCTACTCCTGCTTTTTTTTCTTTTCCTGTTGTGTGAAGTACTGTTTTCCATCCTTTGACTTTCAGTCTATGGATTTCCTTTTGGGTAAGATGGATTTCTTGTAGACAGCATATGGTTGGATGTTGTTTCTTGATCCATTCTGCCAGTCTGTTACTTTTGATTGGTGAGTTGAGGCCATTTACATTAATGGTTATAACTGTTATATATTGGTTTATTGTTGGCATGTTATCTTTCTGCTGTTGTATCTTTAGCTTTCCATTCTATTTAATTGTCTACTTTGCTTGGTGGGTTTGTTGGTTTATCCTATGTGTATCTAGAATATCTTTCAGTATTCCTTGTAGGGTTTTTTTGTGGTCATGAAATTTTTCAGCTGTTCTTTGTCATGGAAGTATCTTATTTCTCCATCCATTTAGAAGGACAGTTTTGCTGGGTACGTCAGTCTGGGTTGGAAGTGGTTTTCCTTTAGGATCTGAAATACTTCACTCCATGCTCTTCTTAACTTCATTGTTTGCGTTGAGAAGTCTGCTGTGATTGTGATAGGTTTTCCTTTATAGGTGATCTGTCTTTTCTCTCTAACAGCTTTTAGTATTCTGTTCTTAGGGGGGTTTCTGGGATGGTGATTATTATGTGTCTGGGTGTAGTTTTATTTTGGTTATGGCTATTTGGAGTTCTATATGCTTCTCTAATCCAAATTTCAGTTTCCATTCTCATGTTTGGGAAGTTTTCAGTTATTACTTCTGTAAATATCCTCTTGATATCATTTTGGCTGTTTCCTTCTTTTTCATTTACCCCTATTAATCTTATGTTATTTTTCTTTGCATCATCTTGCAGGTGTTGAATTGTTATTTCCTGATTCTTTGTTATTTTTAAAAGATCTTTCCTTTCCTGTTCACTTGCTGCAATCTTATCTTTGAGATCTGAAATTCTATCTTCACTTGCATTGAGGTGGTTTTTACAGGTTTCAGTGTAAGATTTTTTGATTTCCTGTATATCTCTTTGAATCTGTTTTATGCATTCTGTTTGTTTCCTATAGTGTTCATTCAGGGATTCTATCTGTTTGCTTTGTTCCTCTAATTTTTTAGCTGTGTCTTCACTAGATGTGTTCACTATTTATTTCACTACTTTTATCATTTCTTCTTTTACCTGGGAAATTATTTCTAATTTGAATTTCTCCATAGTTTTCCCTAGCTGCTTCTTTATTTCAGTTGATATCATTTCAGTCATTTCAGGTGTATGCTTCTATTTTCTTCCATATACATGGCTCCTAGGCTTTCTTGGGATGGGCTAGTGATTTTAGCTTGCCTTTGGTCTTTCCTTTTGTCATTTTTCTTTATTCCCTTGGTTTGAGTGGTGTTCCAAAGCTTCCTCTGGGAGTGTTGCAAATCTCCTTCTGCACCCTCAGCTACTGGAGCAGTCTCAGCTCCTCTGCATGTACTTGGCCCCCTAAATTTAGAGGCAGAAATAGGGTGTTGGGAACTGGGGCCGGAGAAGCCCCCAGAGCACAATCCCCTGTCCTAGGGGTGTGGATATGAACATCAGCAGCTGGCAGTGCTGGTTGTAAGCTGTCTCCAGGCCAGCCCAATTGAGCCCAGAGTCCTCGAGCAAGGTTCCTGCCTCCTGGACTGAAACAAGGCCGCAGAGTGTGGCTGACTGAGGCCCTGCAATCCGCTGGACCCAGTCCAGCATCCCGGTAGCCTTAAGAAAGATTTTGAAGACACATTGAAGCCTTGGCAATAAGGTTCTTTAATGGCTGAGTAGTATTTTATTGGTTTAGGGAATGAAGCAGCAGCACATATGCTACACTTTCTCATTGTTGCTATAACCCAAAATACAAATGAATAGAAAGAGATTGACTATGGATACAGTATTTTATTGTGATTATAATAAAAATTATGAAGCACTTTAAGTAGTTTTACTCAATCCATGTTCTGTCAAGACAGTGGATGATTTGTTTTAGGGAATTTTTTTATGAAAAAATAGAAAAAAGTTTTCTTGCAATAGTTAGGTGAAAAATGTGGACTAGAAGTAATTATTATCTAATGATTTCCTACAATCCTTAGACACTGCCAGCTGAAGATATTGTGCAAGAAGGATCTTAAGTGTATTTCTGAGAGCAGTTAAACAGAAAAACAAACCCTTGCAATGTATCCTCAAAAGGTCTGTGTTTAAATCTGTATTTCAAATAAAAAGAACTGTGTGATTTGTAGCAAGGGAAGCCCCAAGGATTGTCTTTGAAGGTGGCTCTGAAATATGGCTATTTTTTCCTCATTTTATGAGTAGTGAGGACACTGAAAATTGTTACAGGAGAAACAAAAAGAACTTACAAAGCATTTGTCACAAAATTGCCCCAGATACTGAGGCAGTAAGAAGATAATGAATTCTTGACAACCAAGGGCACAAAAGTTAACAAAGAAAGAACTCAACCCAAAACATCATAAAATGTATTGTAAGCGATTGCTACTAGAAAACAATTTCATTCTCTGAAAGTAAAATAATTCTAAGAGTTTGTCAAGTAATTCTCAACATCACTTACTAATAAAGCAACTATTTGTCTCAAACTGTGTTTTCACAACACAGTGTTTAACAGGATGGTTCAGTCTTGAAAGATGAGCCAAGAATTTCACAATTGAGTCTTAGATTTGTCACTAAATATCTGTTATTTGAAACCAACTTCATAATGTCCCTGAAGCTTACTTTTGTTTTAAAATACTTTGTTCTGATTAAATAATCTCTGAAATACAGTTTAACCTGAAATGATAGTATACAAAGCAGAAAGAATATTCACTAAATATAAAACAGCTACAGAGAGCACAGCAAGAGGCAGAGCTAGAAGGCAAGGCCATGACTGATGTCGCCTTTCTCCTATTCACTTTTATGGATTGGCTATTTAAAGAAGATTAGAAAGCTGATTGTTTTGCCTGGCCTACCTGGACAGCTCTCCAGTGCTTCCAATTGGCACTGTGAGATGAGAGGGTAGGACTGAAGGGTAAGAGAAGGCAGAGTAAACTCACAGGTTCTGTCTAACCTCCAGAATCTCTGGTTACTTCTCTGGGGGAAGGCTCACTTGTATGGTCCTAAAGTAACCATGAGGTACCCTCTCAAAGCAATGGAGTTCCTAAAACATAACTATGCCTGTTTACAAAAAAGTCCTCGGTATTTGTGGGACTTACTGCTTTATCACTAAGGTTCATATTCCATCCATCCAAGCTAGTGGCTCAAAATAAAATTATGTCCCTTTATAGAAATATTTATAAAAATTGATTTAAAGATCTCAGCTTGGATGAGAAGTTGAGAATAGAAGGAAGTGATAGAAGAGGATACACAATGACCAGTAGGATTTGGTGATGTTTTGAAGATGCCAAGAGTCACAATAAACAAAGTCCTTTACTTAATTTGAACAAGGGTCTAGAAAATGTTTATGAATTTGTAAATCATTTCTTCCCAGGCAACTACTCATGCCAGATGCTGCCATGGCTCAAGTACTAGACATTTGCCACCTCACAATCTGCAGTTGTTCTGTAGCACAGCAGTTTGTCTTGTTTCTTAGAATCTATAATTACTCATTTTTTAAAATGTGCATATTCTCTGTGTTGTACACTAAAATATAGGCTTTTTGAGGGCAGGATCCTATTTTCCTTGATCACAAATATTGGTGTACATGAACACTGAATAAAATACACAATGAATTAACAAGTGAATTAATAGTCTATGACTACTGAATAATATAGTAAAATAAAACTAAGAAATGCTAAGTACTGTATACTTTACTTTGAGTATAACAACCAAAACCTTTCTGAATTCTTGTATTTATTTGACCTACATTGATGAAAGCTAGATTGCCTCTTGATTCCAGAGATATAGTGCCCAGGATGAGGATTTTTCCCAAAATAAATTACTGTGTTATCTTCCCATTAGTCTGAAAAAATACCTAAGGAAATCAAATTAAAAGATGAAAGATTTATTTTGGTTAATGGTTTCAGAGATTTCAGTCCATGGTTGGTTGAATCTATTTGGCTCTGGACCCAGGTCAAGGCAAAATATTATAGCAGAGTATGGTGGCAGAGGAAAGTTGTCCACTTCAAGGTGGCCTGGGAAGAGGCAATGTGGAGTCTCCATATCCCTTTCAAGGCATGCCCCAATGACCCAACTTCTTTCCCTGACACCCCAACTCCTGATGGTGATACTCACCTCTCAGTAGTGCTGTTAGCTGAGGACCAAACATTTAACACTGGCTTTTGGAGAACATTTAAAATAAAAACCAAAATGGTCACCAGTTTTCAAGAAAATAATAATATAAATGTACACAGGCATGATAAAATTGTTATGCATGGTGTCTGCACCAAATGAAATGTGATGCATTAACTTCAGTCAAAATAAATTTATCATTTTAAGTTTTGCAAGCCCTGAGTCTTAAAATCAAATGATTGGAATACCTGTATTTTTACTGGAGCCTTTAGAGAGGAATTTGTTTCTTGTCTTTCCTGACTTTATCTTTTAGACACTTTCTGCATTCCTTGGTTTGTGGACCCTAACAACCTTGGCATTATGCTGACTTTTATTTCGGTCACCACATCTCTTTCTCTGATTCTTACTACACTCTACCCAATTGTAAGGACATTTATGATTACAATAGACCCACCAGGACAATCTAGGACCATCTCTTTTCACGAGATTCATAACTTATTCACACCTTCAGAGCCTTTGAACCAGTTACAGGTTTCAAGTATTAGGAGAGGGACAACTTTGAAGACTACGTATTCCATCCAGCATATGCAGTATTCTAATTAAAATAGATGAATTCAACACAAGTGGTAGATTGGGTGTGATAATATCCTTCACTCTTCACTGTTTCTTATTTCAAAATCTTTTGAAATACCTTTGTTGGTTCTCCCACCAATATTTTTTCACAACTTTAAACTGTATTGCCCTTTGAAACTTGTTCTGACAACTACAATGTGGCAGAAGTGATGATATGCCATGTGTAATAATAAGGTTTGCATACTTCTGTTTTGGTCCTTGAAACATCACCATAAGAATAAGCCAGGGACAGCTGATGGGATGGAAAAAGATCTTTACTCAATTATCTTTTTAAACTCAGGCAACAGTCAATCAACTTTCAGATACACAAATAAGACCACCTGGACCACCCAGTCTCCATCCAACTTGTCACACAAGCTGACCACAAACAAGAGTAGCAAGTAGAAATGACATGACCCTGGTTGAGATTAGCAGAATCACCCAGTTAACCCATTGAGTCTCAGCAATAATAAATATTTATACTTCAAGACAATTGGTTAGGGTGTTTTGGTGATTTGTCATTCAGGAATAACTACATGATATTATTAGGTATCTCTGTTTCTTTCAAAAACTCAATGTAATGAGAGTAGAAAGTCATTTCCACTTTCTTATTTTCATTAACCCAAAAAGACAGAAAATTTTGGAAATAATAGAGGATCATCTGTATTTTGAAAGCTCAAAAATAAAAGAGTAAGAAGAGAAAGAGCAAGAGAGAGAGAGCTGTAAAACAGCATAATTTGTTTGGAGTTCTTTTGAAGATTCTCTCATCATAGGCTGCTGTTATGGACATGACTAACAGAAGCAATGATTGAGTTCTAGAACTTTATCAAGTGTTTCTTCTGAAAATCTCAAAAGTCTCCCTTTTAATGCAGTGTGCTTTGTCTCCATACGGAGAAGCAGTAGTGAAGGTGTCAGGGTTTTACTGGATAGCTAGTCACCTCATATGATATAATGTGGGTTTGGAGAATGTGATTCACCTGCCACAATGAACCCATAATTTAAGTAGAGCTCTTGGTGTTTTCTTTAAATGCAGTCTTCTTTTTATTGACAATCTTCTGTTGTCTCGTCATTGGGTCTTTCTGCCTTTTCAAAGAAGCTCCTCAGTGCGGTGTTTTACTCATTTGGCCAGAGTTAGCTTGTGGACTACCAAATTTTGATGATACAAGTGCACAGTGCAGGAAAGAAGTCAGGATGGAAGTGGCAAACAACATAACAGGAAGGTCATATGTGGGCTGAATTAAAGCTATCTACCTGATGCAGGTGGACAACTGAATTCATCAACTCACTTGCAGCTAAAGGGTCTACCACCAGGTGTAGTTTAGTTGTCACTTGGAAGTAACTGACTGAGTTTCTACATGACTGTCTTAGTTACTTTTCACTAGTCACTGAGACAAAATACCTGATACCCAAAGTTGGGAAAGGAAAGGTTTGTTTCTTACAGTTTTTGGAGGTTTCAGTCCATACTCAGTTGGCTCCAAGGCAGGGTGGCATGGTGGGCCGCAGTTCATGGCAGCTGCAGACAGCAAGGCAGAAACCAGCAAGAGAGAGACACACCTTCTTCCTGCCATTACATCACATCCTGGCTCCACCCCTGTAGATGGGTGTAGCACTGACATCATCAATCCAAGCACTAGACAATGAACCAATCACAAATGCACAATGCAAATACATGAGGCCTGGGGGCTACTGACATAATCCATGACAATGACTCCTCAAACTATCGATTTATTATGGTCTCTGGAGTCAAACTCTCTGTTAAAATTAATCTATATTTGCATCCATTCCCAAACACTAGCATCACTGCCTCAGCTCCACTTCAGATTATAGGAATTAGATTATCATAAAAAGTACGATTGATATATAGATCCCTGGTATGTGCAGTTCACATTTGGGTTTGTCCTATTATATGGATCTAATGCCACTCTTGATATGATGGGTGGTGAAACTCAGGTGTCAATGCATGCTACATGAAAAAAGTGTGCATAAAAATGAAACTTTACAATTGCCAGCTGCTTACCTCATGCATTTAATCTAGTTCTTAGGAAGTCAGAAACTAGAATAGGACCATGAATTGGGGTCAAGGACCCCTTTTGTAGCCTGCTTCTTAGTACTTCACATTCTCTACAGTCAGATCCATTATGAGCACTACATTTTCATGGGTATTTCCAATACACAAGATAAAACTCAAAATAAACATAAACTCAAAATAAGGATAAAATATAAAAAGTGAAGTTAGACCATAAAGGAAGGTATTTTTGTTTTGTTTTAATGTATAAATAAGAATAAATAAAAACAGTGTATTTTCAAATGTTTTTGCTTTTGTGAAGATTGAGTTCCTAGAAGACTTGAGAAACTACATGCAAGAAAAAAGAATTTCAAATACATTTATTATTTATCCTATTTAAGAGATGAGTAAAGGAATTATGTTAATGAAGAAAACAAGCATGGCACTATTAAAACCAAAGAAAATACAAAATTCAGTCCTGCAATGCACAATGACATTTCTGTCAGTGATGAACCACATGCGTAATAGTGGTCAACTGGTGATATCATAGCTGTCTTAGTTTTCTTTATGGTGAAACAGTGACAGGATCATTTAACAACTCACTCCCTAGAATGTATTCCCATTGTGAAATGAAACACAAATATATGCTACAGGAAATTTTAAGCCTCAAAGGATCATTCCATAACATGTCTGGACCATGACATTTGACTTAGCAGATTGACTGGTCAGAAGGATTCACTTCTAAATGATCTCACTTGCATGGCTGGTGAGTGGGTGTGGGCTGTAGATGCCTGTTCATGCATGTATCTCTGCCGGGTTCTTTGTGCTTCCTCAGGGCATGGTGGTTAGGTTCCCATGGGGGGAAAATTAGATACAGCTTTTTGCAACCTAATCTTAGAAGCAATATAGCATTGCTACCACCATAGCCACAATTCAAGGGCAATGAGTGAAAAATGCTAGAGAAAGGAATATTGAAGTCATATTCTAAAACACTGCAGTATAAGATACCTTTGTATTTTTAGAAAAAAAATTGTATACCACATCAACTCAAAACTTTGTACTCAGAGAAACTACTAAGTAGTACAAAAGTTGAATGACTGAAAATGTTCTGACTTGCTACATAGCAGGAAATTTCCCTTGAATGCACTCATTCTCAGGAAGCTAAAAGAAAATGTGTTTTACCAAGCCATGAGCAAAAACCAACAAAGATGATTGAAGCCCAGGAAAGACACCAGGGCTATGAAGAGACTAAGGACTCACAGGGCAGGAGGGTGCTCTCAGTGTGGCAGCTGTGCTCTTCATGAAGGGCAACCCAAATCAGCCTAGACCAGGACAAACCAGAGAAGTGAGTTTCCCGCTAAAATGAAACTTTCATATTTTCACATGTTTGATTGTGTCAAGGGACATTTAATCAATAAGGGAAAATTCTGAGGTTGGACATGTAGAAAACTATGTAAATAAGGAAATAAAAGTCAAATTCAAAGAAAATTGATAGTTTTTCAAGAAAGGAAGCATATTCCATGACTTAGTTGAGGACAGTGTTTGTATGGTCATGGAACTGTTATTAACGAAATTAACTCACATAAGGAAAATTCTGCTATCATTCCATTGGGAGGGTAGGATGCATGTTCAGATTTGGATGTGTATATAGAAGGGCACCGTGGGAGATTAAAGAATGCTAAATAATGATCTGCCATAGTAAGGAATTAGGAAGTGATGTCTAAAATTTAAAAGTTTATGCAGTTGTAATATTAATATGCTTCTTAGAGATAGTGATACATACATTTATTTAAAAATCGGGAAGTAGTTGCTTCTGAGAAGCATGGTGGGTTAGGAAGAATGTTGGGGAAAATGTGTGCTATTTTCATAACATTTTGAATCCATCAGAGTCTTTAGACTAAGGCATATGGGAACCTTCTTTTGGGCTTGGAGAGCACATTGCGGTTTTCACTCTGTGTTGTCTCCATCACATATATGGTCACAGTCTCAGAGACCCTGAGAGCAGCATTTGGTGGGTGTGTATAGAACAGAGCTGTTCCAGCTCCTCCAGAACCAGCCAGGACCACCCCTGGGAAGCGCAGAAATACTATGAGATGTTCTGCGCACCCAGGGCTGGGAGAGGACTAAGGGTACGCACCAGAGATGTCCTCATCAGTGCCCTGCTGACTCCATGGCCTTGGAGGAGAGAACGTCTTTAAAAGGACCTTTGATAAATGGATGAGAAATAACTATCACATCCAAAAAACTCATCAAGCTTCCCAGGAAATATGAATGTAAATAAAATATTGATTAAAAGCTAAAAGGATTTTAATTAGGTTACTTAGTTTAATAGTTTAATTTGGCAGAAACAGACAACTTGGACAAGGTTCTTTGTGTAAGCACATTTTAAATCACTAATTAAAATTTCAGATGGCAATCTGAGATTAGCAAAGAGATCTTCAAAGGCAAGCAAGATGCCCACTTATTTTATTTTATTAAAAAAAACTCAAAGCAATCCTGAAATATTACACTGGGTCCTTTATTTGAAGTAACATGAATGCTCTGATATACAGTAATCCACTTTGACCCGTGCATCATCTGTAATTAATTTATATTGAACAGAAAAGATAATTTGGATGAGCACACATCACATAAGTTATTTTTATTGAAGAATCTCCTTTATTTTTAGTGAAACAGATAGAAATAGCAATTGTAAAACACACTGTTACCAAAAGGAAAAACTGAGACCTAAACATGTATACCCCATAGCACAATGAGACATCATTTATTCAACCTGATCGAGCAGATCTATGTTAGGTAATCACACACCAGTGTAGTAAGTGGCACACTTCAATGTCAACCTACATCTGTGCTCCTGTTTAACATAGTAAGGCATTCAGTGGGTATCAGTTGAGGGCAGCTGATTACAAAGGCAAGCTCTGGAGCCACATGGCTGTGCTAGAAACCGAGTTTATCACTATTGGTCAAGTGTCCATGAGCTATTTAGACAGCACTCCTTTGCCTTAGCATCTGCATGGGCAGTGTAAGTGTGGTGACAGTAATTCCTCCTTGTCTTCAGGGTCTGTAGGAGGATTGCAAGAGGGAATAAATCTTGAACACTTAGTACATGAATCTATGGAACACAGTCAATACCCAATAAAGGTTAGCTCTATAAGCATAATATAATTTGGGTCATCAAATTGGAAAACTTTGAAAATGTTTATGTGTAATAGGAAAAAAGAAAAGAGGAGAGCAGCAAAGACTGTGTTTTAAGATAGATCTCGACTCAACTCTCACACCTGTTAACTGTGTGTACTTTAAGGAAGTTACTCAGTTTCTTTGTGCTTCTGTGTCCTCTTGTGTAAGTGACAATAACCACATCTGACTTAGAAATTCAATAAGATTGAGGTCTTACACAAAGCTTGACCCTTGAGAAGTGTTCAATACACATTAAGTTACCATCCTTCCTCTTCTACAAGAAATACAAAAATACAGGAGATGTGTGGTGACAGCCTGGTAGGAATTTGCACACATGGTGATACTTGGAAATAGCATCCACTAGTTTGAATTCTCTAGGAAGGCCCTGAGTTGTACACTGATTTTATATAAACTTCCCAAACCCAGGAGGGTCTGAGTACGATGTAATCAAAATCCATCACTCATCTACTGTAGAGGAGACAGCATTTTGACTCATATGCAGATTAATCACACATGTCAAAGATGCTAATATTTACATAAGTGTCACTGTCGCTTTTGGACAAGTCATGGAACAATGGGCATGACATTGACTTTCCCTTAGATAACTTCAGAAAAAGTGCTGAGGGCACCATACACATTTCACGGTTGTGTTCCTGACCCCGGTCCAGACATCTGACTGATACTACGTTAAGATACCAGGTTGAAATTCTAACAGGATACTGATTTGCTGATAAAGACCTCACTACTTTTCATTGATGCTACAAATTACTGGGGATCAACTATTGACTGAAAAAACTGTAAATATATTTCCTGTAAATAAAGCAACCAAACATGCCTATATTTATCTATGTTTAACTAAGTTATTTTTAGACTGCAGTGATGGTGAATAAAAACAGTGAAAAGCAAGGGGAAGATCTGTATATAAAAATTTCAAAGAAATAAAAAGTTTAATCAGGTCCTCTGCCTCCCCCTAATTCATGGTGTTATAAATAAAAACTGGATTTAAAATTACATTCATTTTGATATAGCTAGAGATTGCTTTTCTTCACTTAAAATCATACATTTCTGTTTTGAAGGCCCTGTTTCATTATAGCTGGAACAAGCCAATTGCCTTGAGTTTTATTTTCCTTTTAATTTAAGTCACATTTTAAATGAGTCACCACTTAATACTTTGAAAACTCAAATTCTTTTGTAAATGACAGAGGCCCTCTTCTCTTTTTCCTATCACTTTCTGTATCTACAACCTTTGTGGCTCACTCTATCCTCATATATTTTGGAAACTATGATGTGTGCCCAGGTCTCTATCAGAATCATAGGGAAGGTATTAGGAGAGTCCATGAAGTTTGTAGAATGTACATTATAGTTTGGGAAGCAAACTTGATGTATTACAAATAATTGGAGGAAACTGTAAGGCAATGTGTGATAGAAAGTTGAAGTACCCAGTTCTCAACGGACAAAATGCCCCATTTTAAAATCTGATTTGAAGCCAAATGAGACTTCAGCTACTCTGTGCTAAGCCACACTCCCAGTTTACTCCATTCTGCTTCCCAGATGCACAATGTGCCACTCTATGGTAATGAAACAAATCACTGGTTGTCATGGTTTATGTCAGTGGTCCCCAAGCCTCATGCAATTATGCGTTTGTGATTGGTTCACTGTCTAGTGCTCAGATTGGTGATGTAAGTGCTACACCCGCCTAGGGGTGGACCCAGGATCTGATGTGATGGCAGGAAGAAGGTGTGCCTCACTCTTGCCAGTTTCCACCTTGCTGTTTGCAGCGGCCATGAATGGCTGCCCCACCATGCCATGCTGCCTTGGAGCCAACTGAATATGGACTGAAATCTCCAAGAACTGTAAGAAACAAACCTTTCCTTCCCTAACTTTGGACATCAGGTATTTTGTCTCAGCAATGAATAAAAGGTAACTAAGACACTGGTCATACACTTAAATCTTTTTTTGTGATTGCACAAATGGACGTATATGCTAAAATCCAGCTGCTTTTTCATAATATCTAGTTATTCCTTTTTTCTCTCATTTGGAAAAGTTGATCCTGTGGGATGACTCAACTGATGTCCAGGTTTAATGGCACAAGGCAATTGCTAACCACAGGGGCTTCTTCTTGAGCAAAAGCTGCGTTTAGTAGTATTCAGTAAATCCTTGAAAGAGATGTAAGCTCACATCACCACATAGCTCTTTATCTTTCATTATTGGCTGTTCTTTGATGAAACTACCATCTTGGAAAATGCAGCTTCCTTCCTTTGGAGATTGTTTAGCAATTAAAAATGAAAGAACCTGTGATTTCCAGGCTTTGTGATTTTATTCTGAATAGTAACCAATATTGAGAGATATGTATGCCACCTCTGTTTGGCCAGATCCAAAAATATGAAGGTTATATAACCAAAATCAAAGACAGGTGTTGTCTATTAAGTAAAACATCACTAAATCCAATGCAATTCATAATGGGCATTATTCAATTTTCCAATAAATTATTTAAAAATCCTCCAAAAATAGAAATAAATCTTTAATTCTCATTAGGTAAAATGATAATACAATTTTAATTCAAGCTCCATTTGAGATAATTGATTGCAATATTCTAGATAATGAATGCTGGTCTCGTGGTCCCTGGGAATTGAAATCATCCTCCAGTGCTCCAATGGACATCTTCAAACTTTATTCTTCCCATCCACTGTCAAATTGTTTGGTTTTCTCCTTTTTGTCACAATATCACTGAAATGAACTATAGAGACAGTGCCCACCACTCCCTTAAAGTTGCACATTTGTACCTATATGTTATCATGAAGAACTTTTGGCATAAAATTTCTAGTCAAATTGACATAATGTAAGAAAAAACCTAGAACTCAGACCTTATATGTTAATCCTATTGCCTTTTAAATGTTGGTGTCAATGTTTAAAAAGTTATTGAATATCATTTTTAAGAAACACAAAGCACTATTAAGGATCCTGATTTCACTATCTGCTGAAACACACAGTGTGGCCTACTGGACCACGGTGTAAATTGTTTGAGATGCTGTTCACAGCTTTTAAGAACAAATTTGCAGAATCATTGAGCTGAGACTCACATAGCTCATCTTGGCCAACTGCCTATAGTGTACCAGTTCACTTCACTGAGTGAACACTGAAATTGTTAGAACATCTTTCTTCTATTGTAATCAAATTGTCTTTTGGTACTTGATTCTTATGGTCTTAGTTCTGTCTTCTGGAGATATCTGCTTAAAAACAAAAAAACTTTCTTCTACAAAATACTCCAGATCTTTGATGATAGATTATGTGTTCCTTTATCTGTTTCTTGCATTTTGTTTTGGCTTCCTTATTCCTCCATTATTAGAGCTACTTTGGTGAGATGCCTCTTTGAGAGAATCCTCTAAAGTCATTCACATGCCCCTTTAATGGGGTCCATTGATGCTAAAGAATGTTAAAACCCATGGAGCCCCTGAGAGCAGGCACAGTAGGAACTCCTGCTCTAAACCACAGGATATGCATGGCATGTGACATGTGGTTTTCTAACTCCTGGCAGAATAAATGGCATTTAAGCCTAATAGAGTTTGTCCTCTTTGTAAAATGTTATTAATAACTCTTGCAATATTTTACCTCCCCCTAATTCTTCCTGGAAGGTGTGTGTCTCATGTTGGAGACCACTGGGCCAGTGATTGAACTTCTAGGAATATTCTTGTATTTATTTCAAATTGAAACTGTGGAGGACACCAGGACAGCTCTCTTGAAAGAAGAGCATTCAACTCTGTTTTGGCTAACCTGGCCCTATTTCTGTGTACTGATATATACAGAGCTGGGCAGGATAGTTCTTTATTCCCTTAATTGGCTTTAAGCAATGAAAATGGTTTTAGTAAAGTGCTGATGTGAAATCTTTAAAGATATGTGACAGTTCAGTGATGTCCTACTTATAGCTCCCAAGTAGTAAGCATGAGCATTAGCTAGGCTGAGTAACACAGCAGCTCTGTCTGCTGAGACTGAGGCTGAAGAAAGAATCTATGACATCTCAGGGCATGAAGACTACACATCAAAGCTGAAGCACCAGCTCCAAAACATAAGATACTTCCTCAACCTCTGTTATGTTGATTATTCTTTCTACATCTCTGTCTGCACATTGTAGAGGTGCTGTCTCACCTGCTACCTAACCCAGCTCACAGCATTCATGTACTTCCCACCATTCTCACAGTCACTGGTCCCCAAGCCACTTCGCTCTTCGCAAATGAATAAAACCTGAGTTCAGCCCTGGGTCTAGGCCTTTGTTCCAGTTAACCATCATTCTAACTGGACTTAGGAGCCCTTGGCTCCCCACAACTACAAATACGCCTTTGTGTCTTTATTCTTACCAAGCATTGCACTGGAAGTACTAGTTTGGAATTGCTTATTGGAATTCCAATAACTTTCCTGGGATTACAAATGTGGATTCCTCTGGACTTCAATGAGGTCTGGGCAGGACTTCCTATTAAAACTATCCCACTAAATGTGAAATTCAAACAAGAGCATGAAGGTTCTCATCAGTGTTGAGATCAAGAGGGCCATAACCTCCTGGGATGATGCTCTGCCTTCTTCAGAGTGAGGACTTGGGTAGGGAAATGACAGTTTGAACCACACTTTATTTGCAGAAAATGAGGGCCTCAGCTTTGCTTTTTCCCTTTTATAGAACAATCTGTTAGGCAGAATTTGTTCCAATATATTTCTCTAGTTTATTTAGATCTTTCCACAACTGTGTTCTTATTGGATTTCCCTTTCTTTGTCTGCCTAGTGTCAAATCTCCTTCCCTCTAAGCACTTTCTCTGTTCATATGCCGAACTCTAGAAAGCATTTATTGCCCAAGCTAAACTCACTAGTTATTCTTGCTCCTGGAATATGGATCTCGAATGGACCCAAATATGAAAAGCATTATAATCTGTATTTCTCTGTACTGCAGGGTGATCAGACATGTATTCCTTCCTTAGATCTCCTGATTGTCCTTGATCCTCCTTTTCCAGACTTGTTATTCTGTTCTTTTTTATTATGAGCTATACAAAAGCTAGGATTAGGGTCATTTGCTTGGAAAATAACCAAGAGTACTCAAACTTTAAACATGTTAGTTCTTACCACCTTCTGAGATGGTACCAAATTCTGTACCATCTCAAAACATGATACTTACATCATCTAAATCTCCATCCTAAATTAGGATTAGTAGGTCCACATAGATTCCTTAACTGTTTATAAAGATAAATTAAAAATTTAAAACAATAATAATTACTCACATTGATTGAATGTTTATCATATGTTAAGAACTATTTATTTAGATGTTTAACAGTATGATGTGTTAGAAACTACTAACCTTGATTTGATGATATTTATTTCAGTTTATTATATTTAAAATAGTAACTTTTTAATCATTAACTGTAATCTGGGAAAATGTTAGACTTATAGAAGAATTGCAAGGAAAATCCCCAAGCGTTCATTACACTCTTTACCTAGCAATCTTATATAAACATGTACATTTGCCAAAACTAAGAAACTACCATTGATGCATTGCCATTCACTATAGAATTTATTCAAATGTATCAATTTTTCAATTTCCTCTTTTAACTCCAAGATCCAATCTAGGTGCCACACTGCATTTAGAAGTATTTTATTTTTATCAAGTCATTTCTTTCTCATGGCAACTGATGAGTCAGGCACCATTGTTTTCTCCCAAATTGTACATGAAGTCATCACCAGAAAAATCATACAACTGGCTGACATCACACAGCAAATGGGAAAACTAGGATCTAAACCTAACAGTCTGTCTCCACAGTCTATGTCCTTAATCTGCATTCCATACTGTGTCTCATGCACAAAAAAGTACAAGGAATACCTGGTACACCACTGTATTTTGATTTCAAGTGTTTCAGTGTGTGTGCTTTACTCTAGGAGGTGGGGCTTCTGCCAGTCTTAGAGATTATTACAGTCCTTCCATGTTGGCATAAAATATCCTTTGAAAATATCTTCTTAGGCTTTGCTGAGATTAGTGTCAGTATTCCACGTGCTTTAGAGCAAATAATTGACTAACTTGTGTTGAAGTGACTTCTCTTGAATAAAACTTCTCAAACTGTAACTTTTTCTTGGTCAGCTTCCCTATGTCTGGGACAAACTATCCAAGATCCAGGACTTAAAGTGAAGTTGATTTTGCCTGAGTTTCACATGTTGCAATCTATGAATGCATGGCTCCAAGGAAAGTAAATAAAATAAAATAAAATAAAATAAAATAAAATAAAACAAAACACTATGGCACAAAAAACAGTGTGTGTAGAAGAGAAAAGCTGCTTGACTCTTGGAATCCTGGAAGCAGAAAGCAGGAAAAGAAGCAGAAGGGAAAGGAAGCAGAAGGGGCCAGACATAAAACCCAAGGTCAGGCCCCCATGGGCCACTTCGTGCAACCAGGCCTCCCCTCCGAATACCCCATTCAGCTGAGAACTTATCAATGTGTTAAAACTTCGGGGTCATTGCCCTCACATTCCAATCACCTCTCCTGGAGTCTCCTAAGCTGGTCATGTTGGCCGTCAAGGTTAAGCAACACAAACCTGTCTGTGCTTCACAGAGTGTCCCCTAAAATAGAAATGCTGCACGACTGAAGAGGAGCCTGTGAATCTATATTTCCACAAGTACTCAGGTGGTGCACGTGCTGCTGCGCTGTGGACGACATTCCACGTTAATGAGCCTCTGGGCTCCTAGACTGTCTGTGTGCCCTTCCTTGTACAACATTCTATGGAACAGATGGCGGAGGCTCAGAGAACAGAAAAGATTCAGGCTGTTCTGCCAGAGATTGTTACCCATTTCAGACACCAGGTTCATTAAACTACAGTTTGTTAGTGTTTTAACCTTTGAATTTCCTCCTTATTTATGAGAATCATTGAAGCAGAGCATCTGTCTAGAGTTCTGTTATCTCATTCTCTGTCATTTGTGAATAAAAATCAAGCAGCAAGTGTTTTTCTTCCTTATCCTTCACTGTCCAACTCCATCCAAAAGTATTGTAATTATTATGTATATTTTCTGCAAGCCTTAATTTATTCTAAATTGGTAACTACTGCCATGGTTTGGATCCCTAAAGACCCTGTAGGCTTATTCATTAGACTGGCACTACTAGGGAGCTATGGAAATTCTAGGAGCTGGAGCTTGTTGAGAGATCTGTAGACCATTGGATGCATGTCCTTGAAGGCAAGAGTAGTTCCCCTGCCTCTTCCTGTTTCTCTTTGCTCCCTGGGTCATGATATAAATGGCTTTGCTTCTCCATATATACCTGCCATGATGTGCCCAAGCATGTAGGCCTCTGATCATAGCCTGGGAACTCCAAAACTGTGAACCAAAGTAGACCTTTTTTCTTCATTAGTTAATTGCCTCAGGAATTTCATAATACTGATGGAGAGCTGACTAGTTCACTGTATCTGCTGAGTTTGTCTTACCCTTGTATTTGTCTTAGGCCACACATTCTGCCTTCCATCTACCATGCATGGTGTTTTAAAACTGAGCAGGTCAAGTGTCTCTTTTACTGCCATATTGATTTCTTTTTATATTACCTCCCACTCCAGACTCCAACAGATTTCTTCCACATTGAAAACATTTGCAGTTGCAACAATATCATGTCCTTTCTGCTCCTTTATTTCTGTTTTGCTTATTTTAAGAATTTCCATCTCCTATTTGTTAAGCATCTCTAGCATATATTTTATATATTTTCTTGGAACCTTTTGAAATCTGCTTTCATAAAACTCAGTTCTGAATGTGAAGTACTAATTACATTCATATTTGATAATTAGAAATGCTAAAATGAGATCATTTTTTCTCTAAGTTTCTTCTTATTATTTCCTGCATTTTAGACTATGCACATGTCCTATAATTTGAGTCCACAAATGTGTCCTTTTTTATAGATGAGAAATAAATCCAAACTAGCAGTTCCTACCTCTGCTTGCTTCCTTTCTGTAAGATGAAAGTGCTAAATCTTCCTTTAGGCTGATCATTTGCATACTTTAATTTTTTTAATGGGGTAAATGAAAACTCTCAGGCCATGCTCTGCAGAGCTGATCCAAACCTGGTCAAAGACAGAAAGATATGCTAGGAAAATACTCTCGGAAGGAATGCCAAATGGAACAGTGTCAGGATCAAACTCGCAGCAAAAACAACACCTCTTCAGGGACAGTCACATTGTCATCCTTCACAGGGGCGGAGACAGTGGCTATGCTGTTGTGTTACATTTTTTCCATATTAAATTTCAACCCAGATTTAGGGTCCAGAGATATTCTATGCATAAATAACTGTCCTCTGGGACTAGATGTTTCTGGAAAGCAGTAAGTTTTCGAATCAAGATGACGATGTGACACACAAGGTGTAATAGGTACATGTTTTAGGGAGCAACTGACAATGCCAACTTGCTTTTATTCATTCATAAACAGCAACAAGAGGTTGTGGGTGAAGAAGTCTGGCCCCTGGCAACACCTGCTGAGATGATTGCCCATCTGAGGAAGTGGATGAAGGAAAAAGGAAATTGGGATGAGAATTGTCAGTCATGCGTAGACTTGGGCAATGGTTTTGGGCTCTTTGGTTTTCTCTTAACTACCCAAGTGTCATTGATTCATCAACATGCTAATGACACCCAGAAATGATGAATGAGGATATACTCTAAATTTATGGTGAGATATAGAAGTAAAGAAAAAATATACCAAAGGTTCAAAAGGAAGGAGGTGAAAGAGTGAGGCAGTGCACACATGCAGTGCTATGTGTGGTATGTGAAGATGGCTAGAGGTGACCTTCTGTATAATCTGCTATTTCATGTCTTCCACCTGTATCAGATCAGATCTCTTCCTCCACAAGTACCAAATCTCTTCCTCTGTCCAATTCTAATACTGCTTTCACCCAATACTTTGGCCATAAGCAATTAAATAATCTAATTTCTTCCTAATGCTCTCAGCAACTTATCTTAATGTACCTTCAAATGTCTGTTACTGCTGTTTATTTATGTACTTATTAAAATACAGTTTATAAAGATATAGCTGTGAATATGTAGATCAAACACTGAGTACCCTGGCTATCTCATGTTACATTAGTAGTTATGTGATAGGAAATAGGGATACAAACAAGTGGAGATGGGAAAGTACCACTGTAAAAAGATAAAGACAGAAGGCAGAGATTCCTCAGTGCCTTGTCTCCAGAGTTAGCCAACATCACTTCTGTGACATTCCACCTGACTGTTGGAGAGCTCAGATTCAAGTGGAGTGACCTGGGCCTCACTAGTCCATGGAAGAAGTGACAGATTCAATCCCATAATTTAAAGGAGAGATTTAATTTAGTTTGTGGTTTCAGGGGATTCAGTCCATGGTTGTCTGGTTCCAACGCAGGAAATCCACAGTTGAGGGACGTAGCAGAGCAAAGATACCTGGGTCCTGGCTGCAGAGAGGAAGCTACAATGTAGCAAATATAGTACCATGATCATGCCACCATGAGCCACCCACACATACCAGAAGCATAGCTTTCTAATAACTTTAGTGACACTCAAGCCAATCGTGTTGACATAATGAGTTTAACTACCACACACTACAAACTGCAAATCTGATTAGATGTTAGATTTGGGGGGAAAACCATGAAACAAATTTCAAAAAGTTTTGTGTTAACCATTCAATTAAGAATAATAATCAATACATTTTAAAAACATTATTTTGTATTTAAAATTCTAATTTTTACTTAAAGCCCTGAAACTTCTTCATCAAAGATGCCTGCTAAAACTTTTCCATTTGGGGGATGTGTTGACAGCTTCAAATCCTATGGTGAAGTATATTTCTGCTAGTTACCCAATTTGAAGTAAATTTTCCATTTTGACTTTGAGGAGTTTGTATTTGAAATAAACTGGAAATCATTTTGAATTATTTACTAATTGACCCATTGTGCATTAAACTTTGTTTGACTCTCACTATATTAAACAAATGCCTCAATTCTTCATGTTAACAATGTACATCTTAGAAGTAAAGTGAACGTAAGTATAAAACTAAACAATTAAGAACTAATCGCTCTCCACAGAAATATGTTTCTGGCTTTTATGGTTCTTATCCAATGATATTTTCTCTACTTATACTCTTTAATAAGATCATTTAGTACTCATAAATTAAACTAGAACATCCCTTCTAATATAAAATCTTATAAAACTTGAAGATTGTATCCCTATTAACAATGTGTCTTCTTTTCATACAGGTGAAAAATATGCACCAAACCATATTTTCTGAAAAAAATAGAATGACTGTGTAAAGCTAAAGTCAAATGATGAACTGTTTTAAGGTCACAGTCATTAATTCAATTAACATGTTGATTAAACATTTACCTAATCTTGAAAGCTTTGGGTTAGAAATAAATCAAATAATACCCTTCTTTATATTGTTTTTCTTTACTATAGGTTAACTTTCATATTTAATTATTTTAATCTATCTATAATATATACCAACATAAAGTATGAAATGCATAGTTTTTATTTATATTTCAAATTTCTACCTTTATATGTTAAATGCTAATGTACATGTGGCTCTGATATTTTTTCTTTTGAGTCAAGGTTTCACTATGCAACCCAGGATGGCCTTGAGTCCAGCAAGATTCTCTTGCCTCAGCCTCACTAGTGCTGGGATTACAGGAGCACACCACCATGCCTACCTTGATTCTTAATTTTATGATCCTATTCTATTAATCCTTCAATCTTTGATGTTTTTGATGCTGTATTACTGTAGCTTTAAAATATATCTCCATTTGAAGTTTTTATTGTTTTCATTTTTTATTTGGTAGAGAGGAGAGCATTTATTATCATTGAAACTCAAGCTGTAAAAATCAGCCTGTATCTGTGTCTGAGTCAGAATCTAGTGTCCACTCCTTAACTAACAGTTCCTTCACCTCTCCCCAAATGTGTTCAATAGTGAACAAAATAGTAATGTTATTATTCATAGTAATGATAACATAACAGGTAGGTTAATGTTACCTGTTTGGATTGACTGAAAAAAAGTTAAGTAAAAATCTCTAGAGTATAATATGATTGGAGATCTCTAGAGATGATTTCTAGCTCCTGTGCAGTCACTGAGGAGTCTACAGATTTTACCAGTGGTCTACAGACTTTACCATCCAGGGTAAAGGGTAAGGTCCAGATGAATTTCTATGGGAGGTTTTATACCTTCCATTTTGCAGTGATACTTGTCATCTCATTTCCACTCACTTCTTTGTGGCCAGAATATGGACACATGTTCACATCTAACTACACAGGAGCCTAAGAAAGAAGGTCCTGCTGAGTGCCCAGAGGATGTTTGGAAGAGATATGGAGCTACTAACCAGTCTCTACAACAACATGTGCAATTTCTGCCAGAATGTCTGGTACAAACATGCTAAAGGAATATTAACTACTGTAATTATTATTATGGACTTTCAGATGCAGTCCAGCCAAACCAATAAATGAGTATACATAATAAACTGTGGCAGTTCTGGTTATATGAAGTACAGTGTGTTGAAAGAACCTGGAATCAAGTCCAAGGGGAGCCAGGGATAGTTGCACTGTAATGAAACCAACATTTAAAGGCTTATCAGAAGAAATGGAGTTTGACTTTTTGAAAAGGAGATGAAGACAGTTTCAAAGAGCATGACCAAAGGTCTAGAAAAGAGAGAGGTGAGGGAACTGAAGAACTTTGCTACGTTAGACGTGGCTGTAGCAGTGTGTGGAGGAAGAAGATCAGATAAAGAGAAGTGGGGGGGGGGAGAACTGAGCAGACAAGGTCGTGAAGGGTCTTAGAAAAGTTGGTTTGACTTTATTCTGTGATCAGTGCTCTCATTGGGGAGTGGGGAGAATAGGGGCTCAAAAGGGAGCAGATCGTGGCAATGAGGAACAATTATAAGATGGAAAACAAGTTTCAAATTCAATAGCAAACAAGTCACATTTTAAAAATTGTAGGTCATTGTGAATTCCTGGGCATGGTGTGGTCAAAATAACTTCTTTTTTAAATTTTTTTATTTTAAAGAGGGTAAAATTAAACACAACAAAACAGAACAAAACAGAACACAAGAAAGCAATGTAAGAGACATAAATTTCAAAGCAAGACAATCAGAGATCTTCACTATCTATCATGTTGTCTCTTGTTTTCTTCTGAATAGTTGTCTATATCTTCACATACTGAGAATTCACATGAAACAACAGTATGGAACTGATCTGAACAGGATGAGGAAGGTACTTTAGGTCTTCAAGATCAGACAATAGGGAAGTCAACAATGGCTGTCATAGTATCTCTCATTCTCTTCAAAATAGCTGTCCATACCTTCATGTATATTGAAATTAAACAAAACAAGCAGGCTAAAAGCACCCTAAACAAAGAGTGATAGTATTGCTGGATTTCGTGTCATGACACTTCAGAATCAGCACTGGGTACTGTAGTGTCTCTTTTCCTTCAAAGTAGTTGTTCATTTCATCATGCATTATAGAATTGGTTCCCATAAGCTGTTTATAAGTTCTACGCATGCATAAGTCTCTACATGTATATCTATCTTTTCTGTATTAGAGAGAAAAACAAAACAAAGCAAGACAAAACAGAACAAATTCCTAGAAAAAGTTAAAATGAAAAAGTCATATAAAACCACAATACAAAAGAAGGCAGAGAATATTGTTAATAGGGTAACAGGACTTAAAATCTACATTATTCTCACCACTCTGTTTAGATGGATTATATTCGATTCCAGTTTGTCTACTTACACTGGATTTGAGGGCATGGACAGCTATCCCAAAAATAGCAGGATATATTATGGTAATCATCCTTAATTTCCTATTAACTTAATCTGAAGCCCCATATAACTTACACTGTCTTATTATGACTGAGCTTATTTGAATCTGGTTTGTTAGATTGCTGTTTTGTATTGACTGATTTTATTCAAATCTGTTATGATTGATAGTATCAAGTCTAAGAGTATAGGCAACTACACTGAAGATGACAAGATTCACTAGGATCCCACTCTGGTTTGATTATTACCTGCTTTTGAACTCTTATAATGTCTCCAATGTTATGTTTTTATTAATATTGTTATATACTGCTGAGACATCAAAATAACTTCTTAATGCTTAGAGTAATCTTGGACATAGAATGGATGAAAAGCAGTTAAACTAAGCACAATAGCTAAGAAGCTGTTGGAGTTGTCCAATTGTGTTGTTTTGGAAGCTTAGACTATAATAATATGAGGCAGGATGAAAGCAAAGAAAGAAAAGGCTATTTCAAAACAAAATAATTATAAGACCAAAGTCCCTCATTAAAATTCAAATCCTGTTATAGAAAAGTATGTAATTAAAATCTTAATCTAAAGAAAAAAGCAACCATGCATTCTATAATCAATTTCTCAAAAACAAATTTACTCTATTATGGTTTCTTTAGAATATTTTCAGGGCAGGCCACATATAAGTGATTGGAATTGAAAAAATCCTCAGTCTACAGCATAGTAGAGAAATTAGATGAAAATATAATGAGAAGGCTGGGGCACCTTTCCATAACAACAGCAGAGTGTGTTTTAATCATGTTATGCTTAAGCACTTTTAATAATCTATGGGACATGCAAACTATATGTTTAATTCAGGCTTAACAAGATAGGAGAGAGAGGAAAGGACAGTCCAAGAAGAAGGAAAACACATCCAGTGCTCAGAAATTGTTACCACAAGGCTGGGACTCAGTATTCATGGAGTGTTGAAAAAGGACTTTGAATGTCCCTGCATACGTCGTAACTAGAGGGTGACTGTATTTGGCTAGTGATTCTGAATGTTACGGGCAGATGTTTTAAAATGTAATCTTTGATTCACTGCACAGCCTGAGGACTGAAGATATAGAATATTGGAGGCTCCATCTCCTGACTCTGGGTGAGAAGCAAGTGGAATACAGCCTCCTGAGGGCTCAAGATGGGTGTGCAGAATAAATAAGAAATAAACTGCTGGCCAAGTGTGGTGGTAATATCAGTGCTTGTGAGACTGAGGCAAGAAGATTGCTGTGGGTTTGAGGCTAGCCTGGGTTACATAAGCAAATTCAAGGTCATGTCACATTTGACATGGTATATTACAAAAAGAGAGAAAGAAAGAAAGAAAGAAAGAAAGAAAGAAAGAAAGAAAGAAGGAAGGAAGGAAGGAAGGAAGGAAGGAAGGAAGGAAGGAAGGAAGGAAGAAAGAAAGAAAGAAAGAAAGAAAGAAAGAAAGAAAGAAAGAAAGAAAGAAAGAGAAGAAAGAACCCAGAAACCAAATGGAAAATTTCTACAGGCTGAAAGGAATTCCAGAGAGGCTATAAACTAGAGAACTTTGAAGACAAGAAACAACTATTTTTCATTCTTAATAGTATGATGCAAAACTGAGAAATCTTAGGGCATCAAATGCAACAAAAATGTGGTTGTCTCACAAAGGTTAAAGTCTCCACATGACACCAATTGTCAAAAATCACAGAAAGAATTAAAAAGCATGAGATTAAATGTCTCACTAAGGATACAATGTCCCTTTAATTTATTCAGTTGACCAAACGATCTCATAAAAAGGAGTCTTTGCTGTGTTACTCTGTTTTTTGGTTCTTCCACCAAAGCTAGATGGGATCATCAGAGCAAGTAGAGAGAGAAAAACATGTGAGAAAGAAAGGCAAGAGATATGAGAACTACATCTCAAAAAAGACTATTAGAAAGTAGACATGGTAGCAAATACACAAGAAGTCAACTAACTTTTCAAGGCAGTCGTAATACCAAAAGGACCATTAACTTGTACTAAAAGGGACAGACTAAACTTTAAATGACCCATAATCACCTGGTGTCTGTGGCCAAGGTATGAACTGCCAAGGGTGCCTGGTGCCCAGAGAGGACATGTTCCCAGGGACACACTTCACAGTGAAAGACAGCAGGAAGCAGAACAAGGAACCACAGAGAACAAAAGACGTGGAGGCTGCTCGCAGGAAGTGAATCAGGGTCTCATCAAAGGCAACCGTCAGAAGTATTTGAGTTTGAAAACACAGGGTTGCTACACCCTGACTCACATGTGCTGCATGCCTTCCATTTTTGTTTGGTCTGAACCGAAGCGTTCATTGCAGGGATCCTGTCTTTGTTCCACCATGGTTCCTGGGGGTGTGGGGCGCACACCTGGCCCTTGACACACTAACAATCGCTTATCACTTCCTGCGGCAAAGACTTCATGATCTTTCTTTCCCCAGAAAGATTTTCTTCTGGCTGAGCTTGGTGCACGGGCTGGAGAGTAATTTTAGGCTGTCTCACTGGAAAGGAGATGTGCACCCCCGGCATACGGGGAGGAAGGAAACTGATTATTTCAGGACTACAGGGGTCTTTATTGCACTTCGCTGATGCCTCCAAGTCTCCCTCATCCAGGCAAGGATTTGCTAGCCTTGCTTCACCTCTTTGATGGGAGGACTCTTCTCACATCTTGTCCTGGGCATTAGAATGGGATCAAAAGTGCTATGTGTCACATTTAGGTGGAAATAAATGTTTCTGTTTTTTTTTGTTTCATTGAGTCAGTGTATGAGACCCCTCTTCATCACCAGCATCTGTTAAATGGTCTTCTAGGTCCAAGTGGGGATGAGGCATCCCATAGACCCCCGCAGCCATGAGGAAAAAGCAGCTTGAATAGAGACCAAACTTTCTCTCTGTAAACCCTGTACTGTCTGGGATGTGATGGTCACTACACCTTAATAACCATCTACCGGATGATACAGATACTAAAATACATGTCAAATTATGGGTGCCAAGACGTAAAATTACATGAATGAGAAGGGAAAAAATAACCTCAAAGAGAATACTGGATTTATGGGCATTCATTATTTAGGCTGAATTATTCCTAGAACTAAAACTAAATTTAAGCAATTCAGATAATTCAAACAGAGATGTAACAAACTAATGATATATTAAGAGTACTATTTTTGAAGCATCAAATAATGAACATATATGATATTTTAGATTCTTTAATATCTCTATTATTTAAAAAAGTATTTCTAAGGTCAAAAGAATATTTTAATTGATTTCCAATAAAGGAAATTAACAAGTTCAAATTCCTTAAATCTATAGTTAATCTGTTTAAACACAATTAAATCTATACAAAAGGAAAATATGCCTCTTTTATGATCGTTTTAACTTTTCAGAGGTCTTTAGTAATGTACTGGTTGATGTGAACTGAAATATAAAGCAAGGCCTGGGAATGAACCATAATGCTAGTCTGATAATATTACATGTTACAGATTTGATGTTGTGTCGATCCAGAAGTATCCTAAATTTCTAAAAGCTACATTAATGCCTGAAATCTGGTGTTTATCTGTGAAAGAAGAAAGAGAATTTGTTGAGTTGTAGCAAAAAATGTTCTCATTAGTACCTTGGCAAGACATATGTAAAAGCTATGTTTCTTTTCACTTTCTTTAAATTCTGGGCTTCCTGGGAGACTTCAGAAATTTGTCTTTATGTTCCAACTTTGCTATTTTAAATGACAAATACTGAAGAAAAAGTCTTATTTATAACATTGCTCAAAAACTGAACTCCCTGGCTTATCTCTTATGTACATTTTTGCTGTATTGTGAATACATTTTTTGAACTTCCAATTTACCTGGAAATGTGTTACCCAATGCGCTGACTCATAAGTGAGCATTAAAAGGCATAGGAAAGATATTTTCACTCTCGGGGGACAAGCAGGACCAAAAAGGAAAGTCTGATGGTGCCCAAACCAAATGAAAAGAATCTAGGGAAAACTGATGGTTCTTTCAGACTTGGAAAGGAAGTTAACTGAAATCTAACATGTGGTACATGTCGAACCTATGATGTATTTGGCTACAAGTGTTTTTTGTTTATTTCTTTGCTTTGCTTCTTCCATTTGTTTCATGATGTTTATTGAATTAGGCTTCTAAACCTTCAGAATAATGATAGCAAGGATAGTTACGTCACGAAAAATCAAAGCCCATCCACAACTCTCCACAGTGCCCAAGCTCTTGTGCTATGTCCTTCTGATTTTCTGCCAATTCATTCTTTGGACCGTGAAGGGCAGGAAATATGATAGGTCCAAATTTACCTCCCATTCCCTTTTGTGACCACTGCAGTAGACATCAAACTGACTGGCTTTGGGATGCACCTAAGGGATTGGTAGAGCACACTTCTGGGTCTATCTGGGAAGGTCGTGGATGTATGACCTCAGGGTCTGTATCCAGTCCTCACCTTCTCCTTCTGGGCAGTGTCCCATGGCTCTACTTCCTGCCCACGATGAAGTAAGCATCTTGGCGCCAGAATGTCCTTACCCTGTGAAATGTCAGCCTCCGAGCCAACCAATCACTTACTGAATTCCCCAAAATGGAAAACTAAATTGAACTTTTCCTCCTTTATGTTGTTGTGTCAGGTACTGTGTATGAGCTACAGGAAAACTGAGTAACACTCTTTCCAAGTCAAGGAGTTACTGAACACATGAGGTCTTTTAGGTGTCAAGAGTTATGGATGTCAACATGGTCAAGTAAGTGGTAACTGTTAGGCAAGCTCCTTGGGCTACAAATAAGCATTTTAGGGGAACAGGTCTATCCAGTTATGAATCCAACTAGAGTGATTTGGGAATAATTATTTCTTTTAATGTTCTTCAAACATCACCATTTATTTATCTTCATATGCCTTTCTTGGGTGGGTCTAGCCTAACATGATCCTCCACAATTCCCTAACGGACCCTCCATTGGTAGATCTGGACATTCATCACTCTGGTGATTTGAGCAGGTGTCGTGGGTGCTGCCATTCAGGGAACTCTGGAGCATTCACACTGCAGACTTGTGCTCAGACTCTTTCTCCAGCCGCGATGTTCTTGTATTGAAGCAATTCTTGGGAACATGCGCAATGTTAGTAAAGACAAATAAAGGGTTCATTGGTTCATTTTTAATTAACTAGTTAAAAATAGCAGGAAATGAGTGTAAAAGTCTAAATTACTATTTTAGAACCCTGTAGAATTTTATTTTAGTGGGATAAAATCTAACTTCTTTAGCATAGCCTGTATCAGTCTCTATAAAATAATGTTCACCTATTTTTTCCAATTTCCTTCTAAACTGGCTTCTCCATCCCTTACCCTCAGTATCCCTACACTCTGTTCCTTGGCCATGCTATTCTGTATCTGTAATACATTTGTCTATCTTCTGAGAAATTTCCACTTTTAAATTTACATTTAAAACTCAGGTCTTCATTTCCTTCTAGGCTTTCCTTGCTGTGCTGTGAGCTAACCCTTCATCCTAGGTTCCACTGTCTTCATTCACAACTTGATTGCATGATTTACAAAAATGTACTGCAGGCATTTATTTACATAAATGTTACCCTGCTACCTTGTATGCTCCTGATAGGAAGGGACCATGTTTTATTCATAGTTGGATCCTTAACATCTAACACACTGCTGCCTGCCCTAGGAAAGGAACTCAACAAATATTTGTGGAATGAATGACTAAAAATAAATCATATAGGTGTAAGGTAGTCTTGATGGTAAGAAACATTTGTCTTGACACCTGGGATAAAATACAACAAAGGACATATGAATGAAACAGAATAATTCTGCCATAAAATATCCTTGTTGAGGAAGCCACTGTCACACATTAGAAACTTTTCATTTTGAAACCAATTTTGCTATAAATTATAGCTTGCCTCCTTTAAATAAATCCCTAAAAGATGGATATCAGTTACTGAGCAATCAAACATTTAAAATTATATTTGACTCACAAGTTAGGAGATGCCTAAGTAGGTGGAATCTGTTGAGTTCTGAATAAAATTGGCATTTCCTCATTTTCTGACGTTAAAGTGCTGAAATATGCTCTCAGATATTAACATGTTTGCTGATGGTAACTTGGCTTGGCAGAATAGGAATGCTACTGTGAGTTTATGATCGCATTTTCATTACAAAGCGCAGATCTGTATCTAAGGCAGTTCATTGCTTGGCGTTGTTAGTCACACGTCTGCATGCTGCTTGAGTGTTATGAGCCCTGTTCAATTTGAACAGTGGAGCCGTGCTTGAAAGGCCATCTGGTAAACACTTTAGCCTGTGTCCACAATCGCAAAGTGATGAGTGAGTGCATGTAGAAGAATTAGTTAAACCAGATGTTGTATATGATAGAATTAAAAAGCCATTTAAATATTGCACAATTAAGTTTTTTTGAAACATAGTATACATAAATGTAATATAAATATTATATGTTAACATAAATATATTAACTCCAGCATGTAAAAGCTTATATCCAAGTAAAAAGTATTACTTTGTTATTCTTTGCATACTCCATTTATCAATCCTCTCTTGGTAATGTGTTATGGAAAATTTTAGACCAATTATAATAAAAATTTAGGCCAGACCTGTAAGTTTTGAGCAATAATATGGCTAGAAGAATATTCCAGCCACCTTGAATTTAATTAATGCAAATGCTCTGATGAAAACTAAGAGTTCAAACTTAGATAATATTCCTTTCTTATCCATATTCCAGAAAAGGAAAAAAAAGGCAAAATCCTTTTTGATCACATTTAAAATATATGACAGGGTTTTCCAGTATAATTTTGACTCAGTGATTGTGATACCACCAGCCTTGCTTTTGTTGCCCTAAATTATTTTTGGTATTTTAGGTCTCTTTGTGTTCCAAATGAATTTTAGGATAGTGTTCTCTAATTCTGTGAGGCATTATATTGGTATTTTGATTGAGTTTGCATTAAATCTGTGCTATGGATTAAAAACTGGTGGTCAACTTAACCCCAGATGAATTGGCACAGTGCTAAATGTAGATGGCCCACATGAGGAAAGTTGCCAGAATAAAAGCAGACGTGGAAAGGAAGAGTGAGGTGTTGCAGATTCTCCTAAGTGATGTTGATTGGAGTCGTTGGTTCTCCTGGAGGAGCTTGTCATGCTGGCTTCCCTGATACGAACTTGGATGTTATCACTGGAGGAGCTCGGGACCTCGTTGCTGAGAATGGTTGCGGTTCACTCTGGGGTAGCTCTGGTCCCTATGTTTAGAATCACTTCCTGGCTCTGGAAGGGAAGATGTGTGCTATTTAATCTCCAGGAGAAGCTTGTCATGCTGGCTTCCTGACATATACTTGACAGTTCTCATTGTCGGAGGAGCTCCAGGACTGCATTGCTGTGGATGGCTGTGGTACTTTTCAGGGGAGCCCTGGCTCTTAGTTTGAGCATTGCTTCTTAGCTCCACTGCAAAACCCTCAACCTACTGGCGCAGAGCCTTCATCCTACTGGCACAGATTTTCTAGCTTCCACCACTGACCTGTGGGCCACTGACCTTTGGGCCTTCAAGAACAGACTTGAATGAGTCTTCGTTGTGGACTTTAGCCCTCCAGTTGGACTTGTGGGAGGCATTATCATGGGCTCTGTGTCTTTAGCTAGACTCATACAGGACACTGCTGTGGGATCCAGGGCCTTGGCTAGATTTCCTTGAGTCTTTAGTGCTGTGGACAATATTCCAGCACTTTCTTGTATTTAACTCTGGGTGACTATCATAAAATACTATAAATTCTTTGTCCTATATATAATTATTTTCCTTGCAACCCCTGACTACAACAGTCTGTTTAACAATTTTGGAAATATGTCAACATTCACTATATTTGTTCTTCCTACCCAAGAGCAAGGATATCTTTTCAGTTTCTCATATCCTCTTTGATTTCTGATTTCAGAGTACTGTAATTTTTAATATAAAGACATTTTCCTTCCTTCATTAGATTGATTCCTAAGTATTTCATTTTTTATGTTATTGTGAAATGTATAGATTTTTTAGTTTCTCTCAGTGAGCTTGTTATTTATGTACAAGAATGTTGTTGATTTTTAAGTGTTAATTTTGTATTCAGCTATGTGATTGAAATTGGTTATTAGATCTAGAAGTCCTTTGGTGGAGCTTTTGGATCTTCTTGTAGAGTAACATGTCATCCACAAATAATTATAATTTAACTTCTTTGTTTCCTACCTATATAACTTTTATTTTTTTCTCTTATTTAATTGCTCTGGCTAGTGTTTCTAGAAATTTAGCAAATTGAAGTCATCATAGTGGGCATCCTTATGTTGCTTTTGAATTTAGAGTGAAAGTTTTCTGATTTTGACTATTTAGTATAATGTTGGCTGTTGGTTTGCCACAGATAGCTTTCATCAGGTTGAAAAAAGACCATCTATTCCAATTTTCTTCAGAATTTTTATCATGAATGGGTGTTAGAGTTGGTCAAATGCCTTTTCTGTGTTTATTGAAATGATCATGTGGTTTTTGCCCTTGGCTCTGTTAATATGGTGTATTACATTTATTGATTTCCATATATTGAACCATCTTTGCATCTATGTTCATTAGGTAATTGATCTATAGATGTGCTTTTTGGTTGGATCCTTCTCTGACTTTGGTATCAGGATAATACTTGGTCCTAGGAATCACTGGGGGAGTATTGCTTTCCTTTCAATTTCATTAAAGAGTCTGAGGGGTGATGGTAGTAGATTGTCTCTAAATTTCTTGTCAAGGTACTGACAAAATAAATAAATAAATAAATAAATAAATAAAACAACTAAGGATCAACAGAACAGACAGAAGATGCAGAAACAATCTCAAACACACTCAGCCATCTTATCTTTGACAAAGGGGCCAAATACCTTCACTATAGAAAAGATAGCCTCTTTAATAAATGTGGCTGGACAAACTGGCTTTCCACATGCCATAGATTAAAACTAGGCCCATATCTCACACCATACATTAAATTAAAATTAAAATTAAAATTAAAATTAAAATTAAAATAAATCAATGATCTAAATACTAGAAACACTAAATCTTCTGGAAGATAGGATAAGTGGAACTCTTCAAAGACATTGGTGTATGCAAAGAATTCATAATTTACCCCAATTGCACAATAAACATTACAAAGAATCAACAATCAGGATCTCATCTTACTAAAACTATTTGCACAGCAAAAGAAATCACCAATAAAGTAAAAAGACAACACATGGGGTGGGAAAAAATTTTTGCCAATTTTTTGTCAAAAGATTAATATCTAGAATATATAAAGAACTCAGAATAATCAGATACCCCAAACTTAAAGACCCAATTAAAAAATGTGCATCTTAAACAAATAGACATTTCTCAGATGAAGAAGTACAAACGGCAAATAAAAGTATGAGAAAATGTTCAAGATCACTGGACATTTGAGAGATGCAAATTAAAACAACACTGTGATCTCATCTCACCCCAGAAAGAATTGCTATCATCAAGAAATAAATGAATAACAAATTCTGGCAGGCCTGTGGGGGAAAAGGAACCCTTCTCCACTGCTGGTGGTACTGTAGACTCACACAACCACTGTGGAAATCAGTATGGAGATTCCTCAAAAACTAGGACTAGAGGGAGAGCCAAGATGGAAGCAAAGCCCCCGACTGTGAGCCTGCTGGTGTGCAGGCTGGGGTGCGGAGAACAGCTACTTCCTCCAACTCCTCTCTTGAGCATCCAGCTGACTCCAAGGTGCTGTAATGTTTGGTAGACTTTGAAAGTCTAAATAAAGCCAAGCAACTATTTGGAAGACAAAAGTATGCAATATACTAACTGTTTTGGATATCGTACTGTCTTATCACTGTTTCAATTCATTTTATTGCTCTGTTTTATTCCCTTTAAAATTAAAGAGAAAAAAAGAACTGAAAGAGTCAGTGGGCTCCAGTGTGTACAATCACTCTTATGAAGGTGAAAGTGGAGGAAATGTCTAAAAAGGGAAGGTGGCAGCCATTGTTAATTTCCTATTACCTTGTTTTGAAGTCCTGTATCATTTCCATTGTTTTGTTTTGTTTTATTCTGCTTTGTTTTGTTAGATTCTATTATATCTGCTATGGGAAGCTATTTTGAAGACAACAAGATATATGATGGTAACCATTGTTGATCTCCTACTGTTTTGAAGCCCTGTATCACTTTTGTCGTTTTGTTTTGATTGGTTTTATTCTGTCCTGTTTTGTTTGATTTTATTATGTCTGATGCTATGGACAGCTATTTTAAAGATAACATGAGGCATTATGGTAGCCATTGTTGACTTTCTATTATCTTGTTTTGAAATCCTGTATTGCTCTCATTTTTTGTTTTGATTGGCTTTATTCGGTTACATTTTGTTTTGTTTTGTTCTCTTAAAAAAAAAAAAACTCTACGACTAGAGGTCCCATGTAGACCAGCTGTTCCCCTTCTCGGTATATTCCTGACAGAATTAAAAGCATCATACAACAGCACTATATGCACATCCATGATTATAGCAGCAGAGTTTGTAATAGCTGAACCTTGGAAACAGCCCAAATGTCCATCAACTGACAAATGAGTGAAAAAGATATTTTTTAATACAATGGAGTACTTGCCATAAAGAAGATAAACTTTAGACATTTCTAGGTAAATGTATGTGTCTTAAGACCACGCTCATAAGTGGAATAAGTTAGACACGCATGCTCCACTATTGCATGTTTTCTTTGGTGTGAGAAATCAAGTGTAAATAAGGACCAAAATGTGTAACAGACACTGTGAAATAGGACGAAAATGTTCAAATGGGAAGGGGCAGTAGGAAGAAGGGAGAAGGAAAGGAAGGAAGTTAAAGGAAAATAATGAGAAAAGAAGGAAATAATGGGAACAAGGGTTTTATAAATAAAGAGGAGAATAAGAGTTGGAGGGAGGGGAAGAGAATGGGGGAAAAAGAATGGAGATATATCATGTATAGATACAAATTCCCTATGAATATGATCATTATATATATCAAAAATGTACCAATAAAATTAATTAAGTAAAAAATTAAATATGTGACAGGAGATGATTTTTAATTATTAACAGCCTTAAAGGGGCAGTGAAAGACTTCTTAAGTCTTGAGTCACTAAGCACCAGTCATAGTCATTTCCATTAGCTAACTTTGTCCCCCTGGTACTGTGGCTTTAACCCAGGGCCTTTCTATTGAGTCATATTCCCAGCACTATCATCTATTCCTTTAGAGAAAAGATCTTACCAAGTTACCCAGGTTGGGATTGAACTTGCAATCCTCCTGCCTTAGACTCCCAGAGTGCTGGGATTACAGGCATGCACTACTGTAGCCAGCTACAAGTTGATTTTTTATATTTTCTTAGTACATGTTTGCAGTACATAATGTTTACATTTCTCATGGAGCGATGGTCTGTGTACTTACCACATCTTAATTTCCTTTTTAATTTTCTTCTCCTTTCCTTCTTCTAAATCTTGGTCTCTTTCCCTTTTGAAACAGAAGTGAATGAGGGAGGAAGACTACTGTGGCCCTGGAATGCAAGCTGAAGAAAAGACATGCCTGTCCTCTTCTGGGGTGACTGCTGCATGGTCATTATGACTACTTTCAGTTGGATACTGAGCTGAATATTCAGTTGGATCATGCATTTCATTGCATTTTGACATACGATTATTCACATTAGAATGGTTTGCAACATTGAATGAATAATTTTAATTCAGATTATTTTCAGCGAGACAACAAAATTTAATGTGGCAAAGAAAGACTCCACTTCTAATGTTTCATTTCTCCTTTCTCTGTTATTCCTCAATATGAAGAGAGTTTTTTTTCTGTAAACTAAGGTTATCTGTTTGCAGAGAAAAAAATAAATAAATTCTTTCTCTTATGCCAGGATTGAGTTGTAACTGCCAATTAGAGGCCAGATCCACAGAGCACTCCTATGAGTCTATTAATGCCTCCCGACCACTGCTCATGGCAGCAGATTGCAATAATTAGTGTGATAGCATAAATATGAAAATGAGGAGGTTGCCCCAGGTGATGTTCAAAGTCCCTTCCAGCATCAAAGCTTTGAACACTGGTGAGCCTGAAATTCCTAATGTGCTTCTGAAAGTAACCAATTCATCCCCAGAGACAATTTAGCCATTTGAAAGATGGGTCAATTTTATTTATTTTACTGAGAAATACAACTTTAAGTGAAAAATAAGGTCTACCTAAATACTAATAATATTATTATGCGATTCTATGGCAATTCACCTTTTACAAAAACATTATCAAGAGGTTTTAGGACCAGAATTATCCCATGTCTCTGGAAAATTGAAACAAAATCACACAGTCCTTGGTGTTAGTGCTTTGTGAAAGTTGCTGAAGATACTATTATGTCCAAGAAGTGGAAGGTACACAGCTAAATTCTTCTCAGTTTTGAAGTTCCGTGAATACCCAGGAGTATGTGCTTCACACGTTTGAGAGAAAGAAAGGACTTCACGGGCTGGAGTGAGGCAGGGTGTGAAGAGGTGTTACGTAGAGATGGTTATTAAATACAGGCATATCACTTAGGTCACTAGTGAGATAACACAAAAAGTAGTTCAATCAACTTTCACATAATGATGAAAAGGTAAAAAGGAAAGAGACTGAAGGTACAGTTAGGTATTTTTCAGTTTAGCCTGAAAACTCTTCTCCAAATCTTTATGTGGCCACTTTTTCTTGCCTATGAATATGAGTTTAGTCCATATTACAGTTTTCTAAGAAAGTTTACTTTTTCCACAGACCTATCCTATTCACTCTGAAGGGACGGTTTCCCAAACTATGCCTCTTAAGTTTCTATTTTCTCTTCCTTCTGTCAACAATGGTTCTGAACTTCTTTTAAAAGATGTATACTGAAGTCCCCTAAATGTAAACCTTTATCTTTGAAGTTTCACTGAATACCATTTCTGGAAAAGATAGTAGCTATTCTTCAGTCCAGTAAATTTCTGAAATACTATTCACCCTATTTCTTCTCAAACTGATGTGCTACACATGGACAATTTTCTATGAGAAGTCCTTTAGTTTATTAAAGAATCCCAAAGTAGTACAACAATTCTGAAACGTCTTTTGCACTGGAAATTTGAACTGATTTTCAGGACACTTCTTTAATAATACATGCTGCAGATGTCCCTGGTCCCAAATAAATTCTGCCTGTTCTCAGTATATTTTCTCAGTGTTTCCTCCCACCCATCCATTCATCAACACTTCTATTTTTATAATTGAGCTAGACACTGGAAATAGGAAATGAATATATAATTCTTAGCTGAAACATCTCTCTTCAAATGGAAGAGATACCTACATAAAGGGATGGCTTAGATTCAGCTTAACAGAGACAGTGACAAAGATGTGAAAAGATTCTCGTAGACATTCAGTAGAGTACTTAATAATACAGACTGCGGTCTCCATTGACAGGCTCCCCTTCTTCTGAAGTTTTATCAGCAAAATAATAAATGTATTTTTTTAAAAAAGAAAGAAATATATTTTGAAGCAACCAACAAAGATAGGTTTCCTGCCATCATACTGAATTTTTGCTTGATTTAATAATTTTTAACTATAAAACAACTGAGTTTTATTACTTTTAGGATTTTATCTTTTATTGTAATCTTACTCAAAACCAGAAAGAAAAAACACCCTGTCAGAATGACAGTCCAGAAAATCCAAGATAACTTTTAAAAGCACATTTCCACACAATTCAGAAGAACTTCTGGGGGAACACTGCCAAGAGGAACATAGTGAGCTGAGTCTCCACACCAGGTGACCCTCCTGTGATTCCTTTGTGACTCGTTGCTATTCAAAGGAGCTAGTTTGTTTCAATCTAGACTATCTTAACCCTTCCTGAGAACTTCTTTTTGTGAACCATTTATTTGAACTTTTCAGTGCTTAAATATCTGCCTTACTGACATTTGTTTTGTTTTGGCCTTTTCATGAATGTAGTGTTTTACTAAATTTTGTGATTTTTTTTAATATCGTAAGTAATGACTAGAAAAAAATGGAGCTCAAAATGCGGCAAGAACTAAACAAAGCTTTTATAAGAAGACAGATTATCTTCTAATATAAACCTAATACATTTTTAGTAGTAGTGGGATGTGTGAATTGTCTCCCGCCTTTAAAGGCATAGATCTATTGTGTTCTGCCAGAATTGGTTCTTTCCTCAAAATATCCTGGAAGAGAGGATTGTAGTGTAAATGCAATCTTTTCTCAGTGAATAAAAGGAAGTAAAAACAATACTCTGAAGATGTAGTCAATATCCCATACCTGTTGTCTATATTTCAATGTATGAATATTAAAATTAGAGTATTTGTCTTTTGGATCCTATTTTGGCTGTGAGGAAAATAATATTCATCTCTGTAATTCATCATACTTTTAGTACATACAGAAAAAATGTATAGACATGCAAAACTACTGATATTTTTGCCACAAACCTGACAATACAACCCCTACCCAAATATTTCAATTTTTTGTTTTATTTACTCATGGTCTAACTATGCAACTACAAAGGAGATTTTAGCTCTTTTTACACATGGTTTAAGCCATTTTATTTTAAGAAATTGATTAGATTAATACTAAACTAGACAGCCAGTTTTTAAAAAATAGTTTGACATTGCCTGACAACTTCTTTAGTTCTTTATGTCACTTTTTGTAGATACATAAATAGACAAATAGATCGAACAGTGTATACTTTTGATAAGAGACGAAATATAATGGTTATTCTTAAGAAACCAGCATCCCAGTCATTTGGAGTTTCTGAACCTCAGTGCTCTTGATATTAAGCCAGATATTTCTTTATGACAAGCGTGGTTTTGGTGCGAAGTTCATTACATTGTAGAGTATTTAACAACATCCACAAAATGTCCCCATCAAATGACAGTAACAACCCACCCTTGTTTTGTCAGTTATGACAACAAAAATATCTCTAAACATTGCCAAATGTTCCTGGATCAGGAAAACTACCCCTGGTTGAGAATCATTGTTTTAACATATAGGCTGTTTGAATTGTTGATGAGAAGAGAAACAAGAGTGCATTATCACTGTTCCTAATTCCTCCACATAAGGAATTGGGAAAAGTGGACACTGCCTTTATGGTCCAGGAGAAATTTTACACTGCAGATGTCCAGGGGATGCCACATTAGAGCAACTCTGTGTAATGCTAGAGCCTCAGTCTTTCTTCAAGACTAGAGCTATGGTCACAGTGAAGCGGAAAATGGAAACTTTGCCCTGTTGGAGGCCAAGGACAGTCATGCAAAGTCACATCAGTGTGCATCCACGGTCTGAATTAACTTGGGCAAAAGGCTGGTTGCTCCTACCAATGGCTCTTATCAAGACCACCAGGATAAACAGGAAGGCCACACTCTATCAAAGTCAGACAAGAGCATCTCAGAGATAGGCGTGGGGTCGGTACCCACTTGGCACACCCTCCTGAAATTCTCATCCTCTTTGGCTAGGATCTCACCAAACTCTTGTCTTATCTCCTTTCTCGGGCTGGCTCCAGTCCAGACTTCCTCCTCACAGCTGTCAGAATGTTCTTTCTAAAGGACAAGACTGAAATTATCTCTGCCCTACTTAAAATACTTTGATGTTGCCTTTGAGACAAAAGTTCAATCTCCTTAGCCTGGCCTAGCTACTGACTTCATCTGATGACACCCTTTCCATGCATGTCAAGCTCAAATTCACACATGAATGTGTCCTTTTTTATCTCTGTATTCTTGCTCATGCAGCCTTTTTGTGTCACTGTCACTTCAACATGTTGCTAGTTCATATATTCCTTTGAAAAAAGTCTCTAAAAATAAAGCTATTTGTTGTGTTTGTTTTCTTTCCTTCCTCTCTCAGCTTTACTTCTCTCTCTTTCGTTCCATCCCCATATAAACACTTAATCACACCATTAAAACTCTGACTTAACCATTTTATAGTTTACAGTCATGTTGTTTTGTATAACTCCATATCTTCATTTATTTTGTTTTTGTCATAGTGGGAATAGAACCCAGGGCCTTGTATATGCTAGGAAAGCTCTCTACCCAGTGAGCTACACCCATGGGTCCCTGCTCCTTTACTCTTAGATCTATCTGTGTCTCTCACTGTTTCTTTTTGATCTCTTCCAGTAGAAATTTTTCACATTCCTTAAATGTCTGCATACAACAGGTCTTCACAGTGTTACTCTTCATTTTCTATTCTCCAAATTCCAGTTGGGTAACTACCTACACTTTCACGTTGCTAACTACCAAATGTATCCGTTCAGCCTCAACCAAGTTCCTGAGCAGCCATCCCCGATAACTACATCTTCACAGAACAGTTCTCCTAGCTGTCTTACTCACATGGTCAATGCATTGTGCCTCCAGCATGGCTCACCTTTCCCCCAGCAGCTTGTTTTCCATGAAATGCCACATTGTGCAACCATCTTACCTAGAAACATGGAATTTTCCCAGACTCCTTCTTTGGCTTCCACACTCTGTGAGTGATCAGACCCAGTTTATTCTCTATACACTAGATCTGCCACAGCTTTCCTAATGTTATTGCTTTGTTCAAACTCTATGATGAGAAATGTTTTAAGTATCAGTCATTGGTGTGGTTCCACTCTTGTCTATGCCAAGCTTTTCTTCTTGTTCCTGACAAAGCAAATTCTCCTCATGTTCTTCTGAACCTAGAATTCTTCCAAGGCTTCCCCATGAGGCACTGCTCAAACACTGCCATGGTAGACTGGACAAATGGGAGTATCATTATTTCTGGGCTGCAGTGACTCCAGAATAGTCATTACAATAACCAGCATTAAAAGGCCTTATAAGTTCTCATGAAGTATCTGCTTTCACGGATCTTACATGTTCCAGCTAAATGAAATCCCTGCAGATCCCTAGATGTGCAACACTATCTCCAATTCTCATGGTTCTTTTATTCCAAAAATATCTCTTCCTTTCTCATCCTCCCAACCTTTCTGCCTTAAATGCCCTTCCCTGCTCTAATTTACTAGTAAAGGTACTATTCCTTTAAAAATTATTCAATTATAACATTTTCCATGAAGTCTTGTCTGATTACTTTCAGCAGATAAGTTTCTCTCTCTTTTTACCCATACTGCATCATGCAAAGGGAACAACACCCTTGCATTTGCAATTTTTAAATTTAACAGCATTGCTTAATTTATCTCCTCATTTGCTGGATGGATCATAAATTGGTAGTTTTCCAAGAAAAACTGTATCTTATTTATTCCTAAAATCCTTGGCACCCAGAGTATATAAACATTAAAAATGTTTTTGAGAATGGAACAAGAAAAATAGATTAGTGAGTGAATTTTAAAAATATCAGAAATACTTATGGTTCATTATACTTCTTTGTTCCACTACACTTTCAAAGATTGTTTCTTAACATTCATAGGTAAAGAATAAAAGGCAATTCTCTCACGAGAGGTGTTACATTGACTTTGATTTAAAACAAACGGAGTAGAAATGTATCACACAAGTTTAAGCAGACAGCATCTGAAGGAAAAGTTTAATAGAGATGGAAAACATAGTGAATGTGGCATCACTGAGGAGCAAAGGTAATAAAAGAGGAAAGAAAGCAGCTCCATGAGGAAGATTTCTGGGGTCGTGTGCTTTCCAAATATTTTGCCAAAGGAGAGCCCGGGTTATTTTTCACTTCTCTGTCCTTTTGCAGTGAGGAAAGAGGAACCTGAACACATTGTGAGAATTGTTTTTCTAAAATGACAAAAAATAAATGGAAAATATCAAATGACCACTTTTCCTTAAATTAAATCTTTTGAGTCCTTTAATCAAATTTATAAAAAAAATTACAAAAGAAAAGCAGATGCTAATGGTTGCTATAAGGGTGTCATGGTTTATGTCGGTGGCCCCCAGGCCTCATGTATTTACACTGTGCATTTGTGATTGGTTCATTGTCTAGTGCTTGGATTGGTGGTGTCAGTGCTACACCCTCCTATGGGAGTGGAGCCAGGATGTGATGTAATGGCAGGAAGAAGGTGTCTCTCTCTCTTGCCGATTTTGCCTTGCTGTTTGCAGCCGCCATGAACTGCGGGCCCCGCCATGCCACCCTGCCTTGGAGCCAACTGAGTGTGGACTGAAACCTCCAAGAAATAAACCTTTCCTTTCTCAACTTTGGGCATCAGGTATTTTGTCTCAGTGATGAGTAAAAAGTAACTAAGACAAAGGGCAATGCTACTAAAAGTTTATAAATTAAGTTCTCTACTCAGAATTCTGTTGTAAAGTACTACTATGAAGGGTGCTTCCATGAAATACTAGTTCTTGATTATAGGTGTGAAAATATCAGTGGATATAATTAAGAGAGAAGACTTTATTTTAATCAAATCAATGTTTAGAGAAAATAATTGCAGTCTTATCCTGCCTGAAATGACTACATTTCCATTTCTCAATATGATTGGCATCATGAGAGTCAGCCACTTGGATGGCTAAATTTTTATATAGTCCAATCATATGCATAACGCAGACATGACTGTCCATTAGCCTTAAAGAAAACCTCTTAGATAGATTGTCAGTTAACAAAAGATTGATAAATGCGATTTTACAATTTCCATCTTGAGGGAAAAACATTTATGCCTTAACTTCCCGCTGCTTTCTCTGACTTCTGCTCTGATTTGGAAGTGGAGATAAAACTTACTAGAGCCTCTCACGCCTGGATTCTGGGATCTGATCTGCACACACACGTGTACATTGGCAGGGTCTGCAGAATAGCACAGTGACTGAGATAGGCACTGTGCCCCCCACCCCAGAAGGTGGGAGGAAGATGGAGAAACAGAAAAGCAAGGCCCAATTTCATTGGAGGCCAAATATTGCCAGGTTTTGGCAGAATAATGGCTGCTTTACTCTGTGTTTTTGGGAACATGGGAGTCAAGCGCTCTCACCCCTTCTGTACCACCATCTGCCTCAGCCTTGCTAAGGGAGCATCTATGACAGTGATCTCTAAAACTCTGCAGTATTTTGACTTTTGATATCTGCTATGCAATGGTATGGGAAAATACTGCCAAAAATGTAACTTTTGTATATTGTTAGTTTTAGGATAAGCCAGCTGAGGAATGGGCTTTTAATGGGAGTGCCATTAGGTTAAATTGCAAGATTAAAAACAAACAGCAGAAGAGTCTTCCCATGATCCAGAAGGGGTTGAATTACCTAGTCAAGTTAAACAGCATCAAAAATACTCATGTGTTGTTTTATAAAAAAAAAAATAATGCCGCAACAGATAGGTGCTGATTGCTACTCTCAAAGACAGGCCGTGATGGAAAGCTAATGAGTGATTGCTCTCTAACTACCCCTTGCAGTAACAGTTCTCATACAATTCTATTGAGCTTTGGGGGATTGATTATATTCTGTGATTTCTTGCATATATTATATCATCTGAATACAATTGATTTAGCCCTTGGACAGTTGAAGGTGATCATTGTGTCTGTTATTAAACAGAAAGAAGATGGCTCATATTAGTTCTCAGGACAATGAAATTCTGACTTCAGGGTTTTAAATAACAAGAATGCTACCATTACGAGGTTAACATTTATAAGTGCTGAATAGTCTCACCAAATGTTTGTAACCTTCACATTCCAGCTGTCAGAGGAATACACCTGCATTTTATTACCTGATTCTCTGAGACTCTACAGAAAGATTTAAAACTCAGGCACGAGAAAAAAATTTTTTTGAATCTTAACAAACATTTACTTCAATTTCAGTGTCTTTCATGGGAGCTGCAAATAATAAGGAACCCATACTTTGTCTTGGAACAGTCCATAGATGACTCTGTCTGTAGGAACACGCTAAAAATGGTCGTTAAACCTGAGGATCCAGCCCACGTCAAAGCAGCTGTAAGGCTTAGTACTGCCTGAAGATTTTCAGCAGTGCACACTCACAGTCAGAAGAGGCAAGACATTTATTTTCCTGTATTGGAAAAATTAGATGATGAATAAATAAAATACATTTTATGTAGTAGAATGTGGGTTCCATTCCTATCCTTTCTACTTATAGTTTATATAATGTCCACTTGTTGGAAACTCTGAATCCTGATCTCAAAATGGAAACGATAGTATATTATGATATGTTATGATATTATATGCCTCACATGGGTACTGTGAGCACATGTGATGATATAAATTAAAAGCATTTAACCTTGGGTCCAGAAATACCTACCTACTCATCTTTCTATCTTAGTTTTCATTGTCCTCCAGTCTTTAGCTAAAATGAAGTCCAGATGCTAGTAGTCTCAGAATGACCAAGATAGAAATATTTTATTCTACTATGTCCATAATCATAACTGAATTCCACCAATGTGATACCCAGACATCTATTGGGCAAACGCTGGCACCAGGGTTCATCTAGGTGGAAACTCTTATTTTCAGCACACACACACACACACACACACACACACACACACATTGTCATAGGCATTCCATCCATGGAACAGGACAGGAATAGTGAGATGAGATTCCACCCCACACTGCCAACACATTCTACGTCTACATGATGTAAGGAATGGCTACCACCATAGTGCCATGTTACAATGATTCTTACAATATTTCAGTATCTCAAATCACAGTCAGGATAGAAAAAAGAATAGAAAAGATCTAGGAGGAGGCAAATTGAATCACAAATATTCTTTATAAGAATTAAGTGTAAGACAGATGATCATCTGAATGACTTTGTTTAAATACTATTCAAAATTCTAGCAGAGTCAGAATACAAATTCTGACCTTAGTTTCCCTCCTGGAGACACACTACCTCTTCCAGTTGAAGCACAATGGGAAATTAAAAGCAATAATGCAACAGCCAAAATCCCATAACTGACTGGATATAGATTATACTCCAAGCAATTCACACTTTAAGAATTTCCTTTCCAGTCACTGGGTTTCCATTTCTATCCCTTCAGTGTTCGTGGTGATGGACGTTCTCCTAATGATGCATCTTCCTTTTTACATAACCCAACAAAATTTATCTCATTGTCACCTCCATACACAGTTTTGCTTCCAAAAATTTGAAGAGCTTTGCTATTCTTTATTCTGCTTGCTAAGAAGGGGTAGCCCAAGGGATGGGACATTTGAGTGAGTGTCTACTAGATGAGCTATATATATTCTATGGTCTCAAATAGTGTCATTTTGCTCATTTTCATAGGAATTCTTTTTCTAATTTCATGAGTAACTGAAATTAGGAGAAGTCTCAATGATAACTGTTTCTGTCTCTACATAAAAATATTCATGTGAAGTTAGATTTTCAGCAGAAAAATAAAGTGAGTTCCTGTAGTTCACTGGAGCAGAAATTGATCAGTCAACAGCAAATATTTGTAATAATAAAATAATGGAAGTAGCTAAAAATGACTGGAAATAGTTCATATGCCTATTATTGTGGCAAGTTAGTTACATGAATTAGTTCTTTTCTATTTTTTATCCTCTCAAGAGTCCTTTTCAGTCTTACAATTCTTATTTTATGGAGAAAGAAACTGAGGCTTATGGGGATTGAATAATTCATTTTGATCTTTGGGTAGCAAGTGATAAAATCAGGATTTTAAGCTTGGTAACCTAACTCCAGAATGAGTATTCTAAATGACTTTTGACATATAAATAAATTCACATGTATGTGCATATGGACAGATCCAAGGTCGTTATCATCTGTCATTCTCACTCCTACTATAGCATCCTTTCTCAATTAGTAAAAAATGGAATTATAGCCACTTGATTGGGAATGCTGGTCAAAATGTGTTGCATGATTGAGTGTCATCTGTGAAATGTGTCACATCTGAAAAAATGTTAAGATCTCTGCCTAATAGGAAGACTGGGCGAACAAGCAGATGATCATAGTCCCATCTGTCTGGTGAGCACTATGACAGGAGCATATGCACCGGAGAGTGGAACAACCAAGGGAAGACCGGCCACTGGAAAGGACTCTTGAAGAGAAAATGCTGGACTTGTATTTGGGAGGCAGATAAAGAGTCTTCTAGGAAAATAATGTGTGGAAAAGTGACAAAACCAAGGGGAAATAGCAGTCAAACAACACACCATCACAGTGAGGATAGGGAGGGAAGCCGTTTGCATGAGTGTGGTAGGTGGACTTAGGGTAACAGGTGTGTTCATTCACACAGTTACTTTCTTTGATTTTCTTTGTCCCACTGAGTGAGTTCAATACTAACCTACACAGTATTGAGAACCAATTAAGGGTTTATATTTGGGAGGTGTATGATTCTAATTGCATCTCTGTGAAATTGTTCCAGAGAAAATGTGGAGAATAAATGGATAAAATGGGAGACAGAGACAAGAACATCAGGAAAGAGGCCACGATGCTGACTGATGCACAGAAACTAACACAGATGGCAAAGAACACAAGCCTGAACACTATACTATCGTGACAATTTCATCTTAATATATTTTTATCATAATCAATTAATTTGTATTTGTTGCTCAATTCATACAATTTTAAATTAGGAACACAGGATAATTTAGGAATTAAATGCACAGACATCTTAATTGCATCTAATTCTCTCACTTTTACTTACTTGGTCTCTCGACAGTTATCATACCTTAATAGCTATTCTTCTCTGTCTAGCACTCTTTGCAAAATTTTATGACTCTAACTTATTGTAAAGTGTTATTGTTACTGCTGCTCAGTCTTGCCCAAATGGCTTCCCATTTCTGGCTTCAGTCTGAATATAACTCTGTAACAATTTCTCTTAGCTTTCTGATCACTGCTTTCTAGGATTTATTGGTATACTCTATTTTTATTTGAATGACATTATAAGATGCTATTGTGCTGTATACAACCAGTTTATTTAGATTTGTTAGAAAATCATATACAATCAGACAATTTTTGTGTTGTCATATAGAAAGACACAAAGTATTGTAGCAGTGTATTTTTTGTTCTTACAGACATGATGTGTAAAAACATAAAATGGGTCCATGCAAGGACTCAGTTGTTCAACTCCATCAGTTTCCCACAAAAGCAAGACAATTTAATTTGTAACTATATGCTTTAAGTTCCAGTCTGATAATAATTTAGAATTTTACTCACTTTAAACCTTATAAAACCAACCAAGTACAATTTGAAAAGGATAACTTCATATTATGAAGCAAATTTGATACATATTAATGAAATTAATTTCAAAATAGATTCAGCAGTTTTCAAACAGTATTCAAAAAAGATCATGAACAGATTGCACTGTTAACTACAAAATAGGTTCAAAGGGTTATTAAAACCCACAGACAGGCGTGCTCATGTGATGTCTCAGCCTTTCCCGGATCTCTTTATCATCTTGTGTCCTAAAGTGTCTAACTCGGTGTGTGCCAGGTCAGTGCATGCCTGATTGCCTGCACCTGGAATTTAATGGGATATTCTCTCTGTAGAGCTATCTCAAATTATTCCTGTGTAGAAATCAGAGTTCAATCTTTGATGTAGAGGCAGCATAATTGTTTCCTTATTAATCCACATAGAATAGCCCCTGCTGCCTGACATGCCTAAAGTCCCTGGCAATATCTTCTGTCTTGTGTTGTAGGGGTGAAAGTGGTTTCCCTATGTTTGACTTTGAGTTGGTAAGAAAATGTTCTGAGCTCATCCATGTAGAGAATAATGCTTTCCTTTACTCAAGTCCTTTGCTCCCTGGTTATTTCTTGCCTCATGTTTCAAATAGAACCTGTGATAAGTTAAAAAGTTCATTTATCCTTCCACCACACATTGCCTAAGCAAGACAGTGGGACACCAAGTACAAAAAAGACAACTCCTCCTTCTTTTAAGGAAGCTATTTTCTAGCTGAGGGGAAAGACAAGCAGATCAGTAAATACAGAGTAAGTGGAACCAGTAGTGCTTGGGCATGTACGGATTGAAATGCAGTCTGTGGTATGTCTGCTTCAGAGATGAAGTCAGAGAAGGGTTCTCAAAACAGCCAGCATTCAACCCAAGTACTGATGAGTGATATGGGCCTTCCCAGAACACACGGAAGGCTGGTCCACAATGGAAGGGGAGAGAGTGAGTAGATGCGGAGGTCTGAAACAGCACAGTATCAGGGCAAAGACTGGAGTGCTGCTAGGTGGAACTTACATATTATGCCCTGCACAGAATGCTTAAAATTTGTATCATGAGAATGTATCTACCTTAAATTGCACATGTGAAGGAAAAATAAAATAATCACACCAAAAGTAATAGCATGACACATTTGAGGAAATTTGTTATTATTGGGGTGACAAGTGCCTCCCAGAGATGGCTGGGGCTAAGCTTTGAGCACCTAACCAAGGCCAGCTCATGCCAGGAGACTTTCTATGTTGGTAAAAGAGTTTTTAAATGTTCCCTGTAAGCTTCAGGAAGACAGTGAAAGTTTTAAAGAGGGGAACAACACTGTAAATGTTACTTTGGGAAAAATATCACTTTGAGAAAAGTGCGGAAAACATAGGAGAGAGGCTGATTTCAGTAGTGGAGGAAACAAATCAATAAACCAGAAGAATAATACTAAGAGTCTGAGGTTTAATAACATGAAGAAAAGAGGAGCAGAGGGAGAAGATGAGAAAGATAAAGAGTTAGAACCTCAAATGGAGTGACAAGATCAATTATACCAATGACATAATTGAGCTGGGATGTAAGAAAAGATGTTAGTTCATAAAACTATTGTCAGTCACCAAGAGGGGTATAAAAAGGATGAAACAAATTTAGAGAGAGAGAGACACAAAAAGAGAGTGAGAGAGAGTTTATCTTTGGTGGGTTGAATTTTTATGTTCTGAAGAATATCCAAGGAACAAGAGTTTGCCTAGTTGACATTTGGAGACAAGAATCTGGTGTCCCTCAAAAACCCCTCAGAACATCACATTTTATTAGATAGCATTCCTTCAAAGTCAGAATGGCACCCCAAATTAAGGAATACAGTAGAGGATGTCCAAATTGGATAATTGTCATGGTTCATCTTATAAATGTTCTTGCTTTAGCCAACACAATGTGTGAAAATGAATTACATATAGAGGAAGTTTCTCAGCTTAACAAAACAAAACACCCCTTCCCAAACTGTCACTATTTTCATGGGAGTAAAACCAGTGTTTTTGCTATCATGAAACCAAAACAACTGGCTGATTGTTACTGACTCAGTAAATAGTTGTTTTGGCACTGAGTGCATGATCGGGCTTCTACCCAGAAGCTTCTAGCAAAGATAATAGTAACAGGGAGGTCCCAAAGGCTATGATCATAAATGGGCTGATGTTAAACAAATGAATATATTTGGTAAATATTACAGTGAATCAGAAGAGCTAAGTGCACTTCATGGAAAGGAGATGAAAGCGGCAAAGTCAGACAGGAAAAGTAACATCTGCTCTCAATCATGAGTCAGTGTTGAGCTGAGCTACACGGGGCACAAAGCCCAGCCAAGCACCAGCTTCCCCATTTGTAAAATGTCATGTTAAGGCCCAGTGACTAAGAAAACAATAGAAACTGAGCAATGTTCACACTGCATATTGCAGCGAAGGTAAATGAGGAACCCCTAGCACACACTTGCACAGCACACATGTTTTAATTCTTATCCATGAATTCCAGCATGGCTTGGTGTATGACTATGAAGTTGGTGAGGAGGACTTATTGTTTAGACAGGGAAGACTGGGGATGAAATTAGCAAATGTTATTACCGCTCATTCACTTATTCAACATTTGGAGGGCCTTTAATACATATCAGGCTCAGCAGCGACAATGACGCGTGAATCAGCCTCTCCTCCTGATAATCTCACACAGACATCCATCCCACACTCGCTAGGCCTAGGTTTGCAGAAGCCAGTGAGTTCAGAAAACTCTCCCATGTGCATTGAAAGCTGGCACACAGTTGTGAAGTAAACTGCCAGTGTTATAAAGTTAACGACTGTCAGAACCAGGACTGGACGCCAAGTCGAAGGCTTCTGGTGATATAGCTGCATTTAATAGTCAAAGAAGGTCTCATGGACAAATCCTAACTTATTAAAATGATGAAACTTCATCCCTAATATGCCTAAACTAGGAAAAACTTAAATATCCACCATCAGGATAGATTAACACATGTTTATATATTCATAAAATGGAATAATATGCATCTGTAAAAATAAATGGATGATGATCACAAGCAGCAATGTAAAGAGAACCTATAGCAGCATATGTTTTGTGCAGTTTCATTTATACAAAGTTAAAGGATAGGCAAGAATATCAGTGATGATAAAAATCAGAATAGCAGCTACTGCTGGGAACTGCCAGTAACTAGGAGGGAACATTAGGAGTCCTCTGTTATACCTGAAATGCACTCTCTTGATCATATTTAGAGTTACAGCTGTGTAAATATATTACATTCGCTGCCTTGTGTGTTTATGGTCGGTCGCTTTTATGTGTCTCTGCTTTAAAATAATAGATAATGAGCAGGAAAGAACTTGATGAGATGGTAAAGCATATGCCAAGCAGTGTCTTCAAAGTAATCTCAGAAAAAAAAAAGATTCCAAGGTTTTAACAACTTAGCTTCTAGACTGTCTTCTCATGACCTCTGACCCATCTCAGCTCTGATCTGATTTATCTTACATAAGCATAATCACCCTAAGCACCAACTTGCCTGTTTGTCCTTTAGTCATCCACACAAGAAGCCAGTTGTCCTTCTTAAATGCTGGACTGCCTCATTAGCTATTTTATGTACACATCTCTAGTGCTTCTCCAATTTGCCTAAAACCATCTCCTTGATCGCTAGCATGAACATGGGCCCTTAGCAATCTTTGGCCAGCTAATAACTCTAGTATCATCACCTGTCTGTTCCTTCAGTTTTTCTTTTTTTTTCTTCCATAAATATTTACTGAAGATTTATTATGAATATCTAATTATGTGGGCACTGTACCAGGTGGTGGGGAAATAATGAATGAGCATCCCATTACAGACTAGAGAGGAGGTAAACACATCTGCAATCACAAAGCTAACAAGAAAACAAAGAAAACAGACAGAGGCATTTTACAACTCAGAGGAGAAGCATCAGCTCAGTCTAAGAGGTTCTTTACAGAGCCGGTGGAAGATGTTGGGTCTTGAAAGAGAATAGATGCGGTAGAGATAGGTAGGTGGTAGAGTACAGCCTCATGGGCTAAGCAAATTGACTGAACAAAGTCATGGAGTTGTGAAAGAGTATGAGATATCTAGAAACCCAAAAATGAAAAGTTCAGGATGACTCAGTCTTATGGTTCAAGGGTGGAGATGAGGTGTGGCAATGCTTAGGACAGAAAACGTAAGCAGGCAACCTTATCATCCAGGACCCGTGTGCAATGCTAAGGTGTTTGGATTTCAGCCCACAAGGAACAGGATCTCCCAGTCACACCTAGTGTTACAGTTGTGCCAAACTCCACACGGTTCCAGAACAACCACTCTGGGCACTTTCACAACTCCCTACTGTACTTCATCTTGTTTCTTCAGCTCCAAAGCCATCCCCATCTGGCAAAATTGCATTTATTGTTCTGAGTTATATACCTGACAACACAAAATTGCTGTTACTGAACTTGGCATGGATATTCTACCATTGCTTCCCATCAGGTATGAGATGAGAACAAACTCATGAACCTTGGTGTCTTATTGCCTGCTGTGAGATTGTTTGAAAGCAGTGTTTGTCATTTTTCACAGCATTCTCACTACACAAGGCACCAAGGGAATCACTCAGTATCACATATAGAGGAGATCTCCGGAGAGTTCGTTTGTATTTCAGCCTAAGTACATCTCATTATTTCAAAAATTGTTGCTTGTCTTTACTTTGGCTCTGAACCAAATCTGTGATCCACCTCTAAGAAGCCTAAAGATCACAATCTGTTCTCACCCTGCCTTCAGCTTATTTTCCTCCTCCTGTTTTCTCAGTATCACTTTGGTATGGAGTTCAGAAACAAGAAGGAAGAGAGAGAAGAGGTTGGGTTTATTAGAGGATAGGGGATAAACGTGGCTAAATGTATACAATTGACCATAGGTGAGAGTGATGAAAGACACATTTACTGAGTACCTACTGAATTATATCCCTGGAGGCTTTGCTTAGATGTTGTAAAAACAGGAAGGAAGAAAAAAATCTGTGAGGGGGGATATGAACCTCTAATCCCCTGTCTTAGGGTAGGCTATGTGAGTTAAAAGAAAAAGAACAGGCTTTGGAAACTCACTTATAAAAAGATAAGAAAAATTTAGTGGTTGCTTTTATTCCATAATTGCACTGACTCATGTTAATCAACATTCCATTTGTTGTTCAGCGCTTTCTTTCACAGGTCTGTCTCCCTTTGGGACACACAGGGGCATGTGGGGGCAGAAGGGCAGATGTTCTCTCTCTCTTTGGGAGATTAGAGAACTGAGTCTCAAACAGGACCAGGAACTTGTACAAGTTCACTCACATGCATCATGGTAAATGGAACTGAAATGAAGCCTTTCTGACTCGCAGTCTAGCACACCACTTGCATTTATTTTGCTAGCTCAACAACCATTAGACAATGCCTGGTATCAGCTTACCAAACAGAGTGAACCCATCCTGGGACTTTCATTGCATTGTTTCTCTTGTGGTGGCTTCTGAGATTCTCTGGGATAGAGACAAAATTCATCAAAGCTCTTCCCAGGCTGGGTCTACCTCTCCAGGCAATGCCATTCCCACAAGCTTTTCTAGAACAACTGAACCTGCTCAACCTTTCAAAGTCTTTGACCTGAATTTCTCTGGCATTGTAAAATAGTAGTCAGATTCTTTTTTAAGATTTACAGAGATGGATGGAAGAACAAAACACTAATAGACGAAGGGGGTATGAGACCTGACTAAGACCATAAATGTTTTAAATCCTCTTTCAGTGAAATATTCATTGTTTATCTATAAAAGTGTTTTTATCTATTCAGAGTGTTAAAGTAAATTACTAACTAATGTTTCTAATAATTTAGCCTTAGACTGCAATTGAGGTGCTAGGAAAACACATCATATTTATCCTTTGGCCTTGGGGGCCACCTTCCATGAGACAAGGGGCGAAACCCAAATAGAGAAACAAGATATTTTATTACACTGTGAACTCAGGCAGGGAATGTGTCTCATTTCTCTCTATAACCATAGTATACCCCTTAAGTGTGCTCTGTACCAACTGGCTTATTGGATGGATGGATATCCATCCAAATGGATGGATGAACAGGTAGTTAGGTAATCAAATACCACTGAAACTATTGAAGACACAAATCAAAATGAAAAACATCTATTTCCCAATCATTCATAACTTCTAAGGTTAACCTTGTGATTTTCTCAACTTTTTGCACAATACTGCGATCCTTGTTGACACAGAAATGAAATCTTAAATATTCCACAAGCACAAAGAGTGGATTTATATGACCATCTTCTGGCAAAAATCTAGAAAATTTCTAAATCTGATTTATCTCATTAATTCCTTTCTCTGGATATTCAGTGCAACATTTTTCCCCTTTAGCATGCATAATGTAGGAAACACTTTCACACTCAAAATCCCTGGAGGCTATATTTATTGCTTATTGGTTGTACCTATTCTAAACTTATGCCTTCTAAAATTCAAATTTGCTTTTATCAAGCAAACAATAGATGAGTTTCAACAAAGGTGACTACAAAGTAGATTACCATTGACTTTGGAAGAAATGAACAGAAGAGGAGAGAAAATGCATTCCTGAATAGCAAATTTAAAACCACTTGTTATTAGTGAAGCGATAAACATTTGCTGAATAGAGTTAATGTGTGTCTAGAAGGGCTGGGAGGAGAGGGAGACAAGGCACATGCGCGGGGAGGGATGTGGTTCTGGTCTCAGGGCAGAGCCATCCAGTTCTTAAATAGGGGGTTTATGAGGAACTTTCCCGGAAATTTCCAGGGATGATTTCTTACTTCCTCTTGGAAATGTCAAGAAAACTTTTCTCAAAATTAACTTATTCCCTAATTCTTGAATTTTTCTATATGAAAATGTTCATCTATGTGATCTACTTAAAGGAGAATGAGGAAGGGAAGCAAATACTAAAGTATTCACTTAGTACGACACTGCCCAAGTTATTATTAACAACTTAACGGTTTCAACCAGCTGAGAATGTTCACCTTCTGTCATGAGTTTCCATGAGGATGTTGAACAAGACAGGGGAAATAAGGGTACATTATTAGGGTTCATGAACATTTAAATGCATGGGTATGTGGTCCATCTAATGACAATCTGTAGTTAGTGCAAATTAGGTCATTTAGTTAGCATGAGGACACAAGTAGGCATATGGATAATACAGTTTTTCCAGAAAAAGAGAGAGAGAGTGAGAGTGTTGGGTTATTTACAAAGGAAAAAAATACTAAAATATTTGGTAGGGGTAGAAAGTATTTTATCTGTATTTTTCTTTAATTTCTTCTGACTTCCTCTTCCTTCTTCTCTCTCCTGCCCCCAATATCTCCTAGTCTGTACATTTTTGTCCCTTTTTCAGCCTGTCCCCAGCAGTGTTGGACAAGAAGTCAAGGCAAAGTCCAATGGTTTCAGTTGACTTGCAGTGTGAACTAAGACTCACTTTAGACTTTCTGCCAGATCAGTTAACCAAGACCTCTCCAGATCTTTCACTCTTTTGAAGGAGAATGATCCTGAAGCTATGACCATGGTCCTTGGACTTTCCTCCAGATGCCCCTCCCCCCGAGGGAGCTTCCTGGTAGGATGAAGTACATCAAAAGATTTACAGGGTTGGAGGTGAGGATTAAGGACTGGTGGGGGAAGGCAAGAGACCTGACCTAGAACTGAAATGTGGATGAGTCTAAATCTCTAGGGAATAGAAAGGATGAGGAGTGTCAGCTCTGTAAGATCACATAGACTACATCCCACAGTTCAAGGTAAAGGGGTTTTTCCTCTCTATTCTTTTTCCTTTTCTGCTCAGCAGTCATTTCCCCCTCCTTACTTTCATTTACCATAAACGACTCCCTTCTATAGCAACCTCTGAAACATACAATTTTTTTCTCACCTTGGTGGAATTTCAATAGTTCCTCCTTGATCCCACTCTGGGAACAAGCTCATCAAACTTTCTGACTTCTCCATGGTGGCTTGCAGGCTCCTACCCTTGCCAGCGCTGCGGGTAACAGTGTGTCTCTACACACAGATTGTTTGATAAAATCATTGCACACTACACACTGTTCAGTCCCATGAGTTTAACTCCTGAATCATTGCAGCACGAAGCACCCTCAAGTTAAGTCATCTCTAATTCCATGTACCTGGCAGATTGAGGACTGCCCCACATAATTTATCTTTGTTTCCAATGTAAGGACTTCTATTAAGTGAATTATTCTAACATCTGTGCAGAACTTCTTGTTCCACTCACTTCCGGTACCCCAAAATGGCTTAGAAACTCACTCAACCATTTTCTGCCATGTGAGGGTAAGACTTTGCACAGCTGAAGAACAACATAATGTGCAGAGATTAATGTATGTCTCAATTTCTTTGTTGCATGCTTTAATGCTCCTCGTTTTAGTGAAACAATGGCATAATGAAAGGATGACTGTTTTTTCTGATTCCAAGCCTAAATTGTCTCAACTGTACTATTTGATTTTAACAGAACATATTAACAAAATTGTCTGACATCTTCTTAGTAGATAACAACAAAATCCACTAGCAATTCTCATGTTTTAAGCATCACTTGGTACCACGGTGATACCAATGTGTTGCTGATTCTGAAGGATGCCACGTAAATCTGATGCTGAGCAATTCTCTCTTGCTACTGAGAGCAAAAAGGAGGCATATTGATTTAAATTCCAGCAGGACTGGAAGAGTGCACTATAAAATGACCCAGTGTGGTGTTTCAAAACTTATTTTTCCTCATATCTTTGTTCCTGGAAAATAATTTCCTCTCCCTTTATTCACCTCTCTAAAATTGCTCTTTCAAAGTTGGTTTGGGAGAAATGCATCCATTTTCTTCATCAAAACCATTACAGCAAACTAAAGTATTTAGGGAAAACCATGCTGCAATTCACTGTGAAATGCATTGCAAAAATAAGATGGATGGCCTGCAAGTAGAGGGATGGGTGAAGGAGAAATATGGGATAAACCAGCTGTAGTAAGATGTTAATGGCTGAATCTTGGGGGAAGGTATAAGACGCTCAAGGAAAAGAATATGTCTAAGTTTTGGTATATGTTTAAACATTTCCATTATAGACTGTTGGGGGAAAACACCTTGTAAGATGAAGAGTCATTTATCCACCTTCCTCGGTCACCTTCCAGTTGGATATAGGATTTACTTTCCACTCAAGTGCAAATGGACAAGGCTTCAGGTTGCAAGAGTGTCATTAGGGCGCCAGTTTAGAAATTTGGGAGTCGGTACTAAAAGGGAACATTTTCTACTTTGTGCTATGCTCATCAAAACACAAGACAGAACACACTCTTTTTCATGATATCTTTGCAACATAACCTTAAGAAGGTTTGAATTCAGCAATCCACACCATGCTTTTTCAGGCTGAATTCAAAGGACAAAAGTTGCCCTTACTATAAAGAGAAACTGAAAAGGAGACATATGTTTACAGCTTTTTGTTACATATCCTATATGTGTATTTGATAATAGAAGTGTAAATAAGAACAAATGACAGTAAAATATCATCAGAAATCATAAAAATCAAGGATTTAAAAAGGATGTTAAGCAAAAAGAGAGAAAACACTGTAAATATTGCCTAGTCCATACAGATGCATAAAATATATTAAAAGAGGTCATTATAAAAATTTTTACACTGCCTAACGTGATAATGATGTGGTCCCCAAGAATATGTTACTTTTGTTAAAAGCCAGAATTATTCACTTTTTCCTTAAATTTGTGAAAAAGCAGGTGGTCCCCAGTCTGATGTACAAGCAGTTATGGAAAGTGTTCTACTTTGAATTCTACAGCCAATTATTGGTAACATAAGAGCACATCATCCTATCTAGTTACCTTTTGGAAAGGGATATGTTTTCCCTGGGTATGTGAAAATGCTTATTGTTATCAAATACAGTGTCTAGACAAGCAATTGACCTTCCTATTATGACCTACAATAGTCATTGCTGCACTTTACTTTGGGGAGAAATGGCATATCTAAAACGATATCACATTTTTAAAAGATGTTTGAGGAGAGTGAGGTGCATTGTTCTTTCTTTGCTTAATTTAAAAAATTCTCTGGGATTAAATCAGTTACACCTTTTAATCGTGGGGTATTTTTTTTTTTTGCTAATGAATAGCATTAAAAAATCTAGAGATTCTAGAAACATCCTGCAAGACAAGAAGACTAACAAATGCAAAGAAATTCAAACTTGGCCAGCTTTATGGTCATATGTTAAAATGTCGCAGATGTTTTGTTTGATGGACAAAATTTTGGCCTAATTTTACTTCTCTGATAAACTTTAATGATGCATCAACACGAATGCCAGAATTGATTTAGGATAGTGACTGTGTGGTTTAAAAGATTTTAAACTTATTAATATCATGGTAGTAATTTTAATATGTTTTCAAGGGTTATATTGAGAAATGTTTTCTCTCAGATTAACTATTTACCCTATTTACTAAATTTATTAATTAAAATATGTTTAGGTACTTAGTAAATTTTCTTACATTTAGTATTTAACCTTAAATTTTATTAAATCTAAAATGCAATAGAATCTCCATCCAAAATACAGTATATTAAACTCAGCTCTATCTTCCTATTTATGAATTCCTCTTCTGTGTTTTCTCCTCCCTTGTGTCAAGTTCCAAGAGAGATTAAACTCCAGGTGGTGAATGAGTTTTGTAGATGTTCACTTTGTCGTGAGCCAAACCTTCACAGAAAGCGTATTGTTCATAATAACATCAATCAAACACTGAGTTAAATCATGGTAGCACCTTCAGTGATATCTCAAAAAAGAGCACTAGATGCTAACACACTTTTTAAAAAGTTAACTCCTTTATAATACATTATTTGATATTTCTCTCTGTTTCTCTATTCTTCTTTAGCCCTCTATTCTTCCCTGTTTAGCCCTCCTTCTTTTCCTTTCTTTCTCTCCCCTTTTGTTTTTCCCTATCTCAATCTCACTCTCTCTTGGTCTGAATAATTTTAGAATTATCTGAGTGCCCATAGTTGAAAATTCAATGAAGATTTTGTTTTTATTATAATATCCCCAAACACCCATAATTATCCAAAAATTAAGCTATATTCCTCTTATATTTGCTCTACTTATCTTGAAAATGATCTAAGTGTCCAAAGCAAGGGGCATGACCTGCAATTTTATCAAAACAAACACAATATTTACTATCTAAATTGCACTTAGAATCTGACAGACAAACATTTATTTTTTCCTTTAAGATGTCAAACGTTTGGAAGGGGTTCAATTGTAAAGAATATTTACTCCATTGTTATTCCAAAATATGCTCATATTGTCCCAGGGAGAAGGAAAATAATAAAGAGGAGAAGAAAGGAGAAAACTTATAGTCATCATGATCATGAAACATATTTGTGCAAGTTCTATATTCAAAAGGCCTTCAGACAAAGAACCTTGTGAGTCCCCAGTGGGTGTGATAGGATTTATGTATCATATAAAATGATAAAAATAGAATATCTAGTATTCCATTCATAGCACACATGATGATAACTGTAACCTAGAAACATAGCAGCTACTTTTAGACATTTCAGTTGAATTTGCTTGGTACTGTAGTAGATTTTTTAGTGTATTGAGCCAGGATATATTTCAATAATTACTGCAGCCTTGAGTACTTGATAGCATGCTTTTGTTGTGATCATTTAAATACTTCTCATCACATATATGTCTCCATTCTTCACAGCATGTCTTGAGAAATAATTTGGAGATGAGGTCAGAAGAATCAGCGGTTGTTCACTCCCTTATACCAGTGAACCGTGACAGTAGAATCTTGGCTGCTGACTGCGAATGAACTGTGAACAGAAAGGCCCCAGTAGATACTGTGGGGAAGACATTATTCAAAAGGAAAAAGGAAAAAGGGAGGGGGGAAAGGGGAAAGGGAGGAAAAGAAAAGGAAAAAAATACAAGATAGTTATACGAGTATTTCTCAGTTCATTGAAAAGAATTGTTTGTGTTAGTATTGTCTGGAGAATTTTTTATACCCCTATCTTGCATTCTGGAGATAACAATACACAATGTTATTGCTGTTTTCCTTTTATTTTGTTGTGTTTTTCCATAAAATAAAAATAAGATAAAACAAATAAAATGGCTTTGAAATGGGATTCTGTTAGAATTTAAAATAATTAAAGAAGAATTTGTTTGTCCTCATTTGTCATTTGTCATCACTTATTTTCCTGATTCTCAAATCCAGAGATGCTTTGTGTCTATACGTCTTAAATCCTAAGTGAACTATGTAATCATGAAAAAAGAGAGGCTCCATAGTTTCCTCTTTTCTAAATGAGCTACTGGAAATTCATGATCAAGGATACTGGTCAAGCAAACAAGGACTGAGGACCTGGCTGTGGGAGACACAGTCTGCTGCAACCCAAAGCCACCCTTTAACCATCTGCAAGGCCATTACGGAAGCAAATGGGATATTCATGCAGCAGTTTGAATCACAAGAAGAACAGAATAGCAGAAAATAATATCTATGTTATCTAATCTCCTTGACAATGGATGAAAGTGCATCTTTATTCAAGATAATTTTAGTATTTCCACCACTTTAAATTGTCTTCTTAGTGTGCAAGATACCATGATAGCCCTTAGATAAATTTAAATCGATGTAAATCAGAGAATTACATATCAGCCCCATTTTTGTTTGCATTTTCTTATGTAGCAACATAAAGAAACACCAAGAGACAGCCAAAGTCAAGGAATCATTTTGGAACTTGGAAGCCAAGATTTCTCCACCTCCACCCATTTTACATCCTCTTTACTCAGGGGTTTGATCTGCCTGTCTTGAAGGACTGTGGCCTTAGCACATCTTATAAATTTGTAACTCTGAAGGTGTAACAAATATGCTTTGCTTGAAGCCTAAGGCGCGGCTGTCTTTGACCTACTTGTATGAATATGAGAGGACCCTGCTGCTGTAGAAATACTATTCTAGGATTCTAGGAGTTCATCCCACTGTGAAGAAAGGCTCTCTCTTCCCCTCTGTCTACTCTGTCTACTCTGTCTCTCTGTTTCTGTCTCTCTGTCTCTGCCTCTCTCTCTCTCTCTCTCTCTCTCTCTCTCTCTCTCTCTCTCTCTTCTCCCTTCTTTTTCCCCTCCCTCATTACAAATCCTAACCAAGCCTTTTGGAAGCTTCTTGGAGCATTTTCTCTGGAGAGATAACAAGGCCAGAGGCATCTACCAAGAAGAGAAAGAATGACCTCAAGTCCTGGTCCATGCTAAGGCTTTCAGGAAAGAGCATGGGGTGGGAGTTGGCAGAAGACTTCAAGTCTTAGTTTTCTCTTGCCTCAGAAAACTCCTGGAGAGAAAAACTGAATGAATTTTACTTAACACTTTATCTAGTGTACACGATGCAACTCTTGGTAGGTACAGTAGTATTTATAAACATGTTACAAATGCAATGAAAGGTGAATTAGTGATCGTACCATGAACATGTGTTTTTTGACAGCTAGCTCACTGCCCTTCCATCTCCTCACCTGATAAGCCATAGGTTTGGGTTTCCTGGATCTTAAGGGATCACAGCTTGCATATTCTATGATTTTGCTTTACTCTGCAAAACTAATCTGGAGACACTCTCACTGTGATGACATCTCAGGTATTTGCCTCATCCCACCTGATGCCCATAACGTTAGTGGAGGGGAAAGTGGTGACACAAAGAATACAGATTATCATTTTCCATTCAGGCTGACGCTGGAAATTTCATGTCAGCCACAGCACTGTTGCCTTCCTCTCTTCCTTTCATCTTTCCTTTTGCTTGCCAAAGGGCTCAAGATAGTAAGAAAAATATCACATCTGTCGTCTAAACATACCCTACCTACAGTGTCTGAGGTAGGACTCACTTCTATGGCTCTTCAGCTGCATGCTGCATTTGGAATTGGAGGCAGGAAGAAGAATTGGAGGCAGTAAGAAAGGCAATGCATGGATGCAAAAGGGGAGGAGTGAGATGTGCAGGGGTTTCTCAGAAGGTCACTGGATTTCAAGTATAAGACAGAGAATTATATCTCCAGAGATAGTCTCACATCCCCTGTTCTGTAGTAGCTGCAGGGATGTGGAACCTCGTAGCACCAAGCACTGCAAAGTTAGTTGCCAAGACTTCATATTACCAGCCCACTCCATGTGAGTGTAAATCTCTCTTTGTCTGTTTCTTTAAGACTTGAGCCAGGTCCTGTATCCTCTGTAAATTTTCTGGGATTGACCAGCTCTTCCCTATCCTCTCCCTCAAGCATAGAGACGCATCAGCATGTGCTTCCTCTAGTGATGCCAACTTCTGTTTCCTTCCCCCTCCCCACCCAGAGCCTCTCAGTTCCAGTGCAGTCTCAAAGTGCTGTTTTCATCAATGAGAAAGCTGTGAAATAAAACCAAAAGAAGTGGTAAGGAATTACAAACTCCCAGCACTGTTTGTAACAATTAAATGCTTGCTGAAATGCATTCCCTGGTGAAAAGAGGGGAAAAGATGATAAATTAGCAACCCTGGAAAGAGTTATATTGAAGCTGAAAGCTGTAACTATGGGAGCCCATCAAAACCTGGGTTTGAATCCAGGAAATTCTACTTATTGCCTGAGAGTGGTAATGAAGGTACTTAATATTTCTGAGCCTCAGTTTATGCACCTACAGTTCTAGGGTAATGGCAGCTTCTCACATAATTGCTCTGTGCAGTTTTACACCTCCCACTGTTATGCATATAATGCATACTAGATCTAGCTCCAGTATCAATTCTTCCTCCTGAAAGGAAATGCAATGAACTGTTCAGAACACTTCTACAGCAGCTATTTAGGTTCTAGCAAAAGAAAAACAGACATGTTGAGAACTGGGATGGTTACAAAGATTTTCACAGTAACTGTTAAATCACAAAAGATGAAATGAGAAAAGAAATTGGCTAATCTAACATCTAAAGGTTCCAAAGTATTTCTAATGATAAATGATTGTTCCAACATCAAACCTCAATAAAGCCTGCCCTGGGTACACTAAACTCTTGTACACAATCTCTTCCATCGGTTAATGTTTAGCCCATCCAAATGTTGAGCATCAGGTTTGACATTTACTGGGGCCATTTAATTTGGGATAACTGAGAAATTATAATCCTAGCTCTAAAGAGTTCAAATGGAGAAGTCTTAGATGACACATCCACAATAAATTAGCTTACTGTGTGTTAATAGCTATCATAAAAGTATAAAAAAAAGCTATATTGAAGGTTGAATTAATTCAACCTTTCAAATTCTCACTTAAAATGAGAATTGGTAATGTGGATGTACTATGACAAAAATAACTCATACTACCAATTTGCAGAAATGAATTTGGAAACAGTAAAACCTGAGCCAGACTGATGAATGGCCATTGAACTGGTCAATAGCACTGAATCAATACTAAATAAAAAGGATGCTGAAGGTCGATGAGAGATGAGACTTGTGATTACGCCCAAATCACTTCTCCTCAAAGTGCTTTACAAAAATCCACTAATTAATCTTTATTATGCTGTGTTGAGTGTGATAAGTATCATTATCCCCAAATAACAACTTTTAAGCACTAGGGTTTAGTGTTTTCCACAAAAAATGCCCCATGTAATACCTGAGCACTTTCTAAGAACCAGGAGAATGAGTCAGTTCTTGATGTTTTATCTTGGAATCCCCAGTTAAAAATAAAAATGGTAGAATCTGTGATACATAGCCTAGAAAACCAACTCTCAACTTTAGCTGAAGACTGATCTTGACTGACTTATTCTAAACTTTAGTTCTTGCATTTTCAAGATATGAAATCCAGTGTTAGAATATTTTGTCAACTCTGTGATGTTCTCTGCAAGGCCCAAGTAACCCGGTTCCTGCCTCCTCTCCTACGTACTCTTCCTTCCCTTGGTTTCTGAACGCAACACCATCTTTTCTGGCTTAATCCACATTAAATCCTTGCTCACCATTTCCTCTGCAGCTTACCCACCTCCTTCCATTCCTGCCCCTATTTCCCTACTTTTGGCCACAGGTCTGGAGTCTTGGCTGGTCCTGTCTTCTCCATCATCACCCGTGTCCAGTTCAGTACCTGGCACGTGGAGGGCTCAGTACACATGTGCTGGCCAAATGAATGATAAACGTAGAGCTCTGATGGAATTCTCTCTTCCCTCCTTCCACATCTGTGCTCTGGGGACATTAAGACCTCTTAATGGGACCCTGGAACTCTCAGAAACTGTCCCTAGACAGTGTGGCAAGAACTCCTAAATCTCATGCTCCTTAAAATCTTGATTGCTAGCTGGAGGCTAAGAAGTACAAGCAGCTCAGTAGAGGGTTCATGCAGACAGTTGCCAGGACCGATCCCAGGGGGAGAAACGATATTCTTGCTTCTCACTATGGTGTACATACTGCTACGGTGTGAGCAAGAAACCCCGTGGATGGCCTTCATTTTATTTTATTTATTTGCCTATTTTTTTTAACATGGGAGATTTTAAAGTAGAATACCTCTCAGTGTAGAAACATTAGATTCTAGGTCAGAGAGACCTTGGTATCAGCCAGTGAAGCCTCCTCCTCCTCCTCTTCCTCCTCAACTCACCTTTTCACCGTCCCCTTCTGGGAACTGCAATAATTACTTATTTCAAACAACACTGGAGCAGAGATTTTCTCCCGCTCTCTGGCCTATCAAGAAAGAGGCTGTGATGGCTGTTCTGGGATTCGGGGTGAAAGGGTCACTTCAATAGCAGAGGTAGCTAGGACCACAAAGCAAGTGAGAACATGAGCTGACTGCAGAGGACGTCAGAAAGGGAAAGGAGGGGGAGGAGGCGGCTCAGCCCTTTGGGTAAGTCCTGGAAGGGCTGCTTAAAGGACTTGTTAAATCAGGGGCTTCTCCTGGCCACCCCTGCTACCCTGCAGGCAGGCCCTGAAGCCTGAATTCAGAGGCACAGTAAAAATAACAGAAAAGGCTAAACAGGAGAAACAGCAGGGGTTTTTTTGGACTACAGATAGAGTTGCACCTTGTACCTCTCAGGAGATGCCTTCTGCAGAACTCACCTGTGAGGGGCAGGAAATTGCACATGAGTCTCCTACAGCATCTAAGACAGTAAGTCTCAGGCGTCCATGATTTATTAATCAAATAAGTAATAGCTGGCAGTTGCTTTGTTCCTGGAGGCTGCAATTTCTCAACCTTTTCTATGGACAGATTTAGAAAGTGAAGTGTGATACATACGTAACCACACATATTTGACTTAAAATTTAGATGATTACTTAAGGTTTAATAGAGAAAAATAGTTTCTTCTCTTTATGTGGTTATGAAATATAACTCTGGGTAGTTCAGATGATATAAAATATAATGTCTTTGGTGGTTTTGATTCTCCTTGATAGCAATGACATTTTTATTCCTAATTATTCGCAATGATATCATTATTGCTCATCATGTAGAGACCTTGTATTCTGCTCTTCACATACATAAACCATAAAAGCCAATGAGTAAACAACATTCCCACTACCATTTTCCAGATGGGAAAACTATCTTTCAGGAGACTAACTAATTTGGTCAAGTTCTCATCTATAATCTATGAAAGGACTGGAATTTAGATCCTATGTTATCACACATGCTGAAATCCATTAGTCTTCTTGATATGTAGGTACCACCAGTCATGTGCCTGGGAAATGGGAATTCTCCAAATAGCATGGAACATGCATAAACTTAGAGGTATGTGAAAGATCAGTACTCTAAAATATAAGAAGCTATTCCACATGGCTAGAGAATCATAAATGAGAGTTCAGTGGGAAATGGGAGGGTGAAAGGGTAATCAGAGTCTAAATTTTAAAAAATATGATGCATATTTGAGAGGTGTTTAATGTTTATCCTAAAGCTCATTTGGATAGCGTGCATTCTGCATGTTGAATGAAGTGGTATGATGTTGAGATTTTAATTCTGTAAAAATGATTGCATTCAAAGAGGGCAAGATAGTATGATGAAAAGGACCTAAAATTGCTTACCTTCAAAGTTTGTATGGTATGCCATATCTAAGTAGCTTTATTGCTTTGCCACTATTGGTCAAATATTTTATTTTATTAGCTCTTGAAGGAAACATTGGGGTCTCTGGCTCTTTCTTCTTGCTGTTTTGGTTCCTGGCCATCATGAACTGAGCAGTTCTCCTCTGCCATGTGCTTCTTCTGTATATTTTTGCCTCATCACAGGCCCAAAGAAATAGGGCCCAGAGACTATGAACTGAAAAGTCTGAAACCGTGGGCCAGAATAAACCTTTCTTCGTTAGAAGCTGATTTATCTTGGGTGTTTGTTGCAGCAACAAAACCTGGCTAAAATTAGACCTGTCATATCCTGGAACTGATATTCCTCTAAAGTTTAATTGAAACATTATCTTCCAAGTAAAACCTCCTTCCAGTTTTCTTAGTTACAATAAACCTGTTTTGCAATTTCATCTGTGCCTTTAGCTTCCTGATGCCTCTACTAAAGGTACCTGACATATAGCATGTCTTCAGTAAATGCTTAATAAAACTTAAATCTTACCTATGAAAAAAAAGAAAGAAAAGAAAAGGACCATGAGAGGCACGGTGGTGGCCTGACCTAAGGCAACGACTGCAGAAATGAAGAAGAAACAGATCCAGTCTAGCTTACAGAAGCCAGCTCCATTGAAGCTATAGATGACTTCATGCAGGAGAGTGGGAGGAAAAGAACCCGATGTATTGCCCAGATTTTCAAATTGGGGGAAAATAGGACCAATAGTGGCATTTAGAGTAATGCACTGTTTTGCAGCAAAGTGAAGTGAGAAGGTAGTAGATTTAATTTGGGACAGTTTAGTTTTTGGTTGTTTATTTCTTCAAGATCAGTAAAGATGGAAAAATATGATTTAGATATCCACAAAGCAAAAATGGAAGCCCCTTTATGTTTATGTGGACAATCACCACGGAATATCATTTATATTCTATTGTCAGAAAATGTTCACATCTCAAAACTAACATCTATTTTTAAAAATTAACTGAAAATAAACCAAATCAAAGCACAAAAACTCTGCAATATAAGTAAAACACTTATATTAATTTAAGTAAAAACAAGTAAAAAGGTAGAAACAATTACACATGACTCCCCTCAAAGATCCACAGCAAGAAAAATGCATTTTGTCATCGTGGGGTGGCAATGAAGTGTTCAAAAGCACCATAAAAGTGGAATTCTCCAAAAAGTAATGCAAGTGTCTAGGTCAAATGCAAATGACGAAGTATGCAAATTGGGCTATACTTGACTACAAAATCAGATGCTTAAAACCATTTCAGGAAAGTGAAGTTTTCACCTCACAAATGCACCCCGCCCTCATTATAATATGTTTCCCATTTGTGGCATTCATTCAATGCACTAAATGCATGATGGGGCTCCAGTTAAGTAGATTTAGGAGCTGATTATGCCACATTAAATGTATTCGCTTCAATTTCAGTGAGATTTTTTTTTCCTTAAAAGGATTACTAAACAAAAAAATGTAGAAAGTAAGACAGAAAATAAAATACCCTTTGATGATACTGTAACGAGACTACAATATAGAATGACTTCATGAAATCATGTAAGAACATACATTCTCACTTACCTGATTTAACTAGCTAAAAGAATACATTTCAGTTTCACTAATTGCTTTTACTGTGCACTTGACACCTTCTGGACACATGATTATTTCTTTCCTCATTCTTCAAGACTGTATTTTCCTTGAAATACCTGTTTTCTGTTATGAATTTATACTTTTTCCTCTTGAATTGTAAATAAAATAGCCAAAAAATATGAACAAAATTATCAGAGAGGACACTCTTTAGTATGAAAGAGCTCTAACTTTGGATTTGCCATTAAGAAAGAATGTCACCTGTCTGACTCAATTAATTTCTTGATCTCTAGCGTGAATTTCACTACCTGAGTTCAACCCTCCTTTGTCCAAAACTAATATGATTTTTTTAATTAGGAAAAATTACTTGGATGCCATTTTTATCCTTTTGTTAATTGATTTCTATTTAAAATTCAGAAGATAATATAATTATTGACATTATGGAACTATTCACATGAATGTCTTTCTGAATCACTCTTATAGAAAAAATTATAATATTTACCAGACAAGCATGGCTAGAATCCAATAGTTTATACTTTAGTAAATTTCATTTGTTTCTAAATGAGTCCAGAGAGATAGCAGAATAAAATGACTGACAAAAACAAATCAAGAATTTCAGTCATGTATCAACTGTATAATAATTTTATACAGCTAAGTAGTCTGTCCAATGCACCTTGAGGTGTATGCTTTCAATGAAAAATTTCCTAAAAAGTAGTATACTGTACTACTTTCAAGTGAAACGTGGCATCTTCAGTTTACATATATGACACATTTTTGTATTCTAAAACGAATAAAGAAGAATTTTTGTGGTGGTGCAATATTTAAAAGGGTACTAATTATTATAACAATAATATGTTTTGTTTTCTGAAATTCTTGAATTTAAAAAGTCAGCTACAACAAATCCAAAATAATTTGCAAAATTGAAAGTCTCAAGCCAGCCATACTGTGAAGAAAAGAACTCTAGTCTAGACAGAATGATACACTTAAACTTAGTGTGCAAATACCAGCCCAAGTTCTGATAATTTTCCCATTCTTCCACTATTTGCTTTTAGGTACATTGATGGTTTCTCTTTTCTTTTCTTCAGTGCCTTCTTCATAAGCTGTTAAATTAATGTTCGATTTTTTCTCACTTTTTTCTTGATAGTTTTGATTTTTTCTTTTTTGTCCTAAACGTTGGGAGTTTTCTGTGTTTTTAAACATTTTCTTTCAACCTTTCTAATGATTTGAGTTTCAGGAAACACATTTTAAATATGTAGAAACTCTTGTTTTATGGCACCTCGATTTTTTTTTTTTTTTTTTTTTTTTTGGCGGGGTTACCAGGAGCCGAACTCAGAGCCTTGCCAGGCAGGCACTTATGCCACTGAACTATATTCCTGACAGTGGCGCCTTGATGTTGGTATCATTCTAGTTTACAAATATAAAGTTTCCCTGAGTGTTTATAAATATTGATTGGACATTTATAAGCTCTCTTCTTGAGTTACCTCATTTCCTTTTTGATTAGTTTTTCTATTTTTGTGGATTATTTTTTCAAATGCTTGATGATCTTTGGTTATCCTTGAACATTTAAAAGCTAAGCAATACAAAATCACACTGTGAACTCTGCAGACTTAGGTAGTTCACTTGCCAGAAACTTTGGTTTAATGTGAATGGACATGGGTTTATCACTGTGTTGGAAGTGGCCTTCTTCAAACACCATATGAAGGATTTTATTGGAGTAGACTGACTCTCACGTTGTTCTTTTTTGTTGTAACGATACCTTTCAGATCTTGAGAAAAACAAGAAAATACTTTTTTAAAATTTTCTTTCTTGTTTTGACTGGAAAAGGAACACCTAGCAGTCAGGTACTTCCCAAGCAGGAGTAAGGAAGGGAATAAGGAAGGGACTCATCATATCTCTAAAAGCCCTTGACTTTCATTCCATTTCTCACTTGCATATTTTCCTTGTGATTCCCAGCAAGCAGATAAACTTCACTGCTGATGCCCTAAAATGCTATCCTTTCCACTCTGTGTTCTCAGTTAACCTTCTCCCATCAACGTTTTATCTTCCAAGTATTGCTTGGCACCTATAGGTAGGTGACATCTACTCTTCAGCTTTAAGATTATACTATTCTTCTAAAATGTACATATATTTTAATGCGCTCAGACTGGTGGATATGATAGATTTTGTTTTAAACCAAACTCCTGGAGGTCACATGGGTCCTCATGTATGAGCGACATGCTGGAAATGAGACGTGCTGTGTCAGCTTCTGATCGGCCCTGTGCAGTAGTAGAAGTGGGCAGCTTCCTGATGCAAATTTTACACGTCATGTTGAGATTTAACTAATTCCTACAAGGACTTGAGATTGGCTTCTGGTCTTCAGGTTATCTCAGCACAAAGACAACTGACGCACCTTGAGATTAATTGAGACGTGATCAGTGAGAGAGCATCGCTGAGTTAGGTTTATCTCCACTTCCCCAAGTGCTTTTTCTGTGCATTCTTCCAAGACAGCGCTTCTATTTTCAAAGAAATAGATTTCCAGGAGTCTAATATGCAAACTCATGATATTTATTTAAAGCAAAACATACATTAAACAAAATACTTTTATTTATGATTCTGATTTATCTCCTTTGTTGTCTTCTTAGCTATAACTCATAACTTACTTGCTTTAAGGTTTGTGGTATATATTTTAGTGATATTTTTAAATATATATTTTATTATGCTACTTCATATCTAATAAATTAGCAATAATTTATTGTTGTTTCTCCCTCCTGAATTTTGCACTATTGTCATCAATTTAGCTATTGTATGTCATAACCCAGACATCATGTTAGTATTTTTGTTTAAATTTTAACTGTATTTAAAAAGAATCAAATAGTAAGAAACTTCTGATCTATTTTTCCCTGTATAGTTACTGCTTTGAGTGTTTTGCTCTTTTAAGTGGAAAGATACTGCCATGTGGTACAATTTTCTTTCTGTGCTAAAGAATAATTTTAACATTTCTTATATGACAGACTTGCTAGTGCATAAAGGTTTTTCAGCGCCTGATGCATGAAAGAAGTCTTTTCAATTATGTGCCCTTTAAAATTTACATCTCACACTTACTGTACAAAACAAAGGCAAGCAAAACAAAGTCAGAATGTTAGGACTAGAAATAACTTTGGAGAATAATTGGCCCAGTCTCATGGATTTCTTGTAATTAGTCAAAGAAATGAGGTATTTATTAATCATGTTGTTCATTTACCCACTCCACTATGCAAGCAAATACAGAATATGTTCTTATGGTAGGGAATTTTAATTATAAAACAGTCCAATTCTCAAGTATTTGGTTTCTAGTTCTTCTGTCATATTTTTGTGATATCTGGGATTGAACCCAGGGCCTCATTCATGTTACACAAGTACTCCAACACTGAGATAGGTGCCAAGCCCTTTTAAAATTGTTTTCGTCTTGAACCAGTCTAAAAGATGCCTAGACTACCCTTGAACTTGTGATCTTGAGAAATAATGAAGATTTATTAAAGTTCCAGCTGAAAAAAAATCCTACCATTGAGTGTGTTTTCATATATCCACAGGCTAGTTGCCCTTCTTTCTTAGTGACTTGAATACATGTCATTTGCTTACGGGGGTTAGCTGGTCTTTGAAAGTTTTTATTAGTGCATGTTTGTAGTAGAGAATAGTGCTCTTCATTTTAGGGAGTTGGTACATGTCTAGATTACTGTTAATCCCTTTTCCCCCTTCTCTCTTTCCTCTGCCCTCAATTCAGTCTCCTTTCCCATCTCTAAGTCTAACTTCTGTTTTCCTGTTATCTCTATTTTATTCACCCATTTATTTATCTATA